>JACJUY010001749.1:26018-59618 GCA_014220935.1 Platorchestia sp. MABIK
GTTTACATTTATTTCACTGTTAGTAGGCCAACAAACACGAACATCAAACAGTTTATCAATTTTTATTAATTGATATACTAATGTAAAATTAAACCATACGTCTTTCCGATATACGGATTCATGTATTATGAAAATATAAATTGTACAGGACTGTATTTATCGAAATAATTTTATCCAGTATTTAGTTGCTAAACTTATGTTCTACATTACTGCACGGAGACTGTTTCCATGTGAGGAAATTAGGAGTTCTGATGTTTGTGTTCACACATTCGACCATTTTTCAGTGCATATTTTTGTAACTTAGCGAGTTTCTTCTGACTTCTTTGCTTGATTGAATTCTTTGTTGTTCGACATGCATTTTCAATTGGGTGAAGTCCACCGTTTGGCGTAGTCACTGGAGAGCGTTGATTTTGTATTTATTTAACTATTCGCGGGTTAAATTTTCAATGCGTTTACGATCGTTGTCCTGCAAGAGCGTACATTTGCGATTCCTGAATAAAGGCTTTACACTCGGGATGAGATTCTGCTCTACAATATGACGGAACGTGGCACCGGGCATTTTCCCTTCATTGCATTTTCATTCAACACGCGCTTTTTTTCTTCAATGTCGTGGAGTGCACCAGTGTCATGCAACGTGTGTGGCGTCAAACCGTTTCCGTTAAAATTCAAATACTTTAATTTCGATCTCATTAGATGAAAATGCATTCTTTCAAAATTAATTTTCATTCTCTAAATTCTCTTCTGGAAATTTTAAACGATTTGCTACTTGTTTTCTGTCAACGGGAACTTTATGAAGCTTTTTGATGTTGTTCGTGTTTAATTCTCTGCAGATGGTTCTGTCGCTTACATTTAATTGTACCGTAAGCCTCAGTATCACTTTTCAACTCTCTTCAAGTTATCATCGACTCATTTCTAACCTTTTTAGCGCTTAGCAACAACGTACGCGAACCCTAATCTTCAGTGGTGCACCCGGCCTTGGCAAGTTGGTGGTTGGGGGCATATTTCTAGCATGTATGAATAATTTAATTTGTAGTGGAATTTGGGAAATTTAATAGCGTAGAAATATTACTGAAATGAAACTCCCTGGGGTGAAATTGAATGCTTTTCTTCCAGGAAAATGCTTGCACTTTCTTGATCTTAGATGTGATTGGTGTTAAGAAACCTCCTGAAGTAGTGGATTTTTGGAATTGCCCGTACACTTCATTTTACCTAAACTCACAGATTCTTGCTGTAAAAGTACCTAAAACATTTCATAATTTCCTTGTGCACAATAATCGTTTAGAAAAGTTTCACTGGTCACCGCACAGCTGCTACAGTAGAATGTCCGCTACACTGCTGTTGCAGTGCACTGCACGCCACACTGCACTGCACGCCACACTGCACTGCACGCCACACTGCACTGCTCGCCACACTGCACTGCACGCCACACTGTTACTGCAGTACACTGTCCGCATACTCTGCTGCAGTGTACTGCCCGCCATACAGGTACTGTTGCTCCATTACACTGTCCACATACTCTTGCTGCAGTGCACTTTCCGCCACACTGTTTCTGCAGTGCACAGCCCGCAATGCTAATCCTCGGTTTTATTCTTCAATTTTTGTGGTGCACCTTCTTGCTTTTTTGGCGTTTTTTTTGGTTACCAGATTCCAGCGTGTTTCCATTCATTTTGTCTTAATTCTCGGTACGTAACATCCTCTCATGCTCTTTTTTGACTTATCGGTTTATTTACGGTCCTTGGTATTTTACACAGTTATTTTTGGGCTTTCTTTTCGGTGCTCAGTTATGCCCGTGGTCTCATCCACCCGCATGTTTTAGTTATATTCATGTTCCCATTGTGTTTTCCATGATCTTGTCGACCCACGGCACAGCAGTTCACCTTGAACTGCGACGCTTCTGGCGCTCTCTCCCTCATGAGAGGCTTCAAAATTTCGCCTTGGAATTCTTGCAATTCGCCAGCGAAATAATTTGTTCCGCCAGCAGCTCCCTCAGTTCTGGGTTCTGGTAGGAGGAGCGCTCGTCCAATTGGGCAAAAAAATTGAATTTAGAAAATCGTATTAATTTTATTGAAAGGGGTAAAGTTATATCATGCTATAGGTAGATCACAGTTTCCAAGGAGCTGTTCTGTAGTATCAAAGTGCTCTTTTGCACGCGGTCTCTAAAGATGTTAATTACATGTCATCATATTTTTGGGTCGCGAGTCTCTGCTTTATTTTTCTGCCTTCACTGCGCTGCGTTGGGGCTGGGAGATAGAGGTTGAATCCCTGCAAATGGATGCCCGCCTTCCTCCTCCTGCCTGCCTGGAGCGAGTGCAACCAAAAACCTGCCCACCGACCGCCGTCCTGGCCCGCTCGTCTCAGCCCGCTACGGTGAAGCTTACAATGAAGATCAGTTGCAGCGAGCGGATGTTTTCATGATTTGTGATATGCCGAGAATGTGAATTCTTGCTATTGCCACCAGTTGTTATGATTGGTGATATTTTACTCACGTATTTTTATTCGTAGACTTCTATGCGTGCTTGCATTGTTACAATTGACTATGTCTGAAATTAGCAACTGTTACATCAAACTTCTTCTATTTTCATGAGTACCATCCACTTTACGTGAAAAAGGTGTGATAGAAATCACACTTGAAATTTTCTTTACATATGAAGTGTTTTACCTGTTTAGCATCGGAAAATTGGGCTATTTAAATGAAAAATTAGATTTATAATTAAAAATGAATTCATGCTGCTGACAGTGATAAGCGTTGCAAATTGTTAATATGTTCAATCTTTGCAGGATAGTCTTCAGAGTGTCTCCAAATAGTTACCAGTAATAACATGAATGTGCTCAGGCCACAAATATGGCTCGGACATCAGCAGCATTCATTGAACTCCACTGAGATGCTCGCAGTCTTTTCTTCTCGCCAGCCGTTCTGCGCGTCATTTCTTGCATCGATTCATAAATTCTTACCATGAGATACCTCCATTTATCACTTCATGATTGTTTCATTAATTGAAAGTGTGATGAATGCATTTGGGATACTTGCTTTGCCACCTGTTCAATATTACTCTTTCTATCCAGAGACCGTGTCTTTATTGTCTTATTCGTGTGAGAATCACAGACGTCGGTGCAGCCCGGTAGCCTTCTTCTCCCTCTTGAATGAAATAAAAAAATAACTTGTGATAATGATTAAAAATAACAGCAATAACAGGTGGGCAGATTGGATGCTATGTAAGCTGAAGACGGTATCCACTGAAGACCGGATCCACTGAAAACGGTATCCACTGAAGACGGTATCCACTAAAGACTGCATCCACTGAAGACAGCATTCCCTGAAAACAGTATCCACCGACGACCGTATCCTTTGGATACATTCTCCTGTGAACACCATATGCCCTGACCACAAAAGTCTGAAAGCACCATCCCATCTGAACACCGTGCCCTCTAAACACAGTCTCTGAATGCAATGTCACACAGAGACGGTATCCTGCACACAAAGTATCTTGGGAGGTTAAGAGATACCTCTAGGATAGGCCCTTGAGATGGCGGTATCTCCAGAAGAAAGTGTGTTCCGAAGATAGTATCATTTATTTAGTATCTTCGGACGGTATCTTGTGAGACGTTGATGGCGCATCAGTTCTGGGTACAAAAACAAACAAAAGTTTGGAGCAGTGCATCGCTCCCGCTGGAGCCGCGACGAGCGTCGCGCTTCGATTCAATCGTGGGAACTGCGACAATTGGATTTATTTTATTGCGCCTTGGATGAGAGCTTCTCAGGGGGCTCTTGAGGGGCGCGTTTTTGCTCTCATGTCGATGCTTGAGCGCGCAGCTACGTGACCCTGGCGCTCGTGCAGGGGAGAGCGCGTGTGCCGCAGTGGGACGGTGCTGGTGGCGAGGTCCCAGTGAGCAGCGAGGTCGCTCCGTGTCCTCACTGCGAGATCTCTTTTTAGGGAAAAGTTAGGTTGGTGGACGAGTTTTTTTAAGGAAAACTTAAAATTCATCGTTCGTTTTAGTGAAATTTACTTATGTATAAGAAATATAACGTGTAGATGAAGAGTTTGTGTAGCAGAATATTTCGCGGCAGGAAATCATTTAAGTGACAAAATTTATGAGCGTGGCTTAATTATTGTGCTTGAGAAATTCTAAATTAGAAACTGAAAACCATGACACTTTACAAAAATGTGTTGACAAAAATGTGTCGGACCGCTGCAGATAAGTTTGAATGCTCAGTCATTAAAATTCAATCAAAGTTTGTGATTCAAGCTCGTACCTCTGGCGTGGGGTAGAGCAGGAGACTTCTCTGCGCTCTAAAACTTTTATTTATTTTTGTTTTGATCGGAGTGGGTGGGAGTCGATATTCATCATTTGAAAGCTGCGGGGTGGAGCCTTTAATATTTTACGCTTTGTTAAATGGCGGGCTGAAAAACAAACTGGCTGCTAGAAGAGCGCGCCTGGATGAGAATACGAGCAGTTATGTGGTGTTAGTCGCCTGCTTTCAACCTGGATTCATTTTACATCAGGCGCGCGTCATTCAAGATAGTGGGCTGTGAACCAAACGTCATGAATGCATAATACTTGAACATGAGGGCAACAGTTGCGGCATTTCTGAGCAACCCTTAGGGACGGTGAAAAAACTGAGCGCGTTTGCAATGTCGCGTGGTGAACCGCAGTGGGCTGGGAGAGCGACATGGCTGTCTCCAAAGGGGGACAACTGGAGAATAATTGGTGTGTCCGTATGTGTGCCTCAGCATGATTCAGAAGCAAGACTGCGACATGCAGCTTACATTAACTAACTGCATTTCATACGAATGAAATTTCGTGTTTCATTCCGTACCAGTAATTACTTTCGAAATGAGTAGCAAATTGACTGACTTTATTTCTTTTTAAGTCTGTCAAATGATGCTCCTCATGAATTTGTTATTTGTATTTCACTCAGCTCATCCTCTCGAGTACCCCTCAGTGAGTTACAACTATTGCATCTATGGGAATTAGCGTTCCCAGAGGGAATATATGAGGTTCCCAGCTAAAGGTTAAGGTTTTAATAGGTAAAAGAATTGGTTTTTTATTTTGTTACGGACCATTTTTTTGGTTCACTACTCTCCCATTTTTCAGCACCTACTACTTTCATAGTCAACTTTCATCTTGTTTCATGAACTTCTTCCTCAACTTTCTGTTTCTATGTACCTTGTGAATAGATTTGAGGTTCTCTTGACTCATACTAAATAGACCCTTCCTCTTTCTTTACTTGGGATCCCTTTGTTGCTGTTAGGGAGGAAAAACTAACTGTTCTCAATCTAATCCTCTTGTGTCTAAATTGAATCATTGCATTTCTGAAATAAGTCTTATTTATAGCGTCAAACTGACCGGTTTACTAGGAAGTGGATCCAGTGGCTAGCATCTCGCTAAAGAATGAGCTCATTACTGCTGTAGTTACTCCACTCGTCGTTGATTTTTTTGAAGAGGAACACGAGTCCAGTTATGTTTGCTATTATTAAAGAACGTGAACATTACTACACAAAGTTTATAAAAAAATTCTCCCGCTTATGCATCGGAGATTCTGGTAAAGAATTTGATGGATTGTTGCTCGGGATTGATCGGAATTGTTGGATTGTTGCTTCGATATTGCTCGGGGTAAAATTGTGACTCCACGTACTGACTGAAGTTTTGTCAGCGAACGCACGTTGCGCAGGAGTGGCGTGCCAGGGAGCGCATGTTGCTCAGGAGGGGCGTGCCAGGGAGCGCATGTTGCTCAGGAGTGGTGTGCCAGGGAGCGCATGTTGCTCAGGAGTGGTGTGCCAGGGAGCGCATGTTGCTCAGGAGTGGCGTGCCAGGGAGTTCACGCTGCTCAGGAGTGGCGTGCCAGGGAGCGCACGCTGCTCAGGAGGGGCGTGCCAGGGAGCACACGCTGCTCAGGAGTGGCGTGCCAGGGAGCGCACGCTGCTCAGGAGTGGCGTGCCGGGGAGTGCACGCCACAATGAAGTGCGGCACAAGTCGGCGCGCGACGCAGAGCGGCCACGTGACGCCGCGATAGGGCACACTACCGCGCCTCTCAGGTACTCTACGGCTCGCTGGCCGCTGCCTTCGAGGGCTCTTGCTGTGACCGCTCTCATCCGCTCGAGATACTAGAGGTCATCCCAGTAACTTTCTTATTACAGAAAAGTGGGCTTTCGAGGACATTTTCAAATCAGGTGCGAGCAAAATTACATCCGGATCAACTCATTTCCTCAGTTTTGAATGTTTAGTGAAATGTGAAAATAGTTTTCAATGGTCCGATGAATTCAAGTATGGATATATGACATTTTTACAGGTTATGTTTTTACTTTACGCAATATCATCACACTACTTTTCACAGTACTGCTCGTAAAATTGTAGTCAAAATAATCCATATAATATTTTGTGTTTTTTATTCTGCCGTAGGTTTATGTTTCCCATCATTATTGTTTTGACTTGCGGACAAGTGAGTGAATCAAGTTTCAACCTCGAAGAAGCTTTACGCTCCATCAAAATTTCATGGCCAGGGCTTTGCTCGAATAATGCTCGCAAATATTCTATTCAGACCGTTTACATTAAGAGGAGGCTGCGAAGGTGGGCTCAGAAATGGGTTACCTTAACATGCCTGCTTTGCATTATCTACGATCAGCCTGCGCTTCTTGAGGTGAAGCTGTCCATTGTGATGCTTTTGCTTTGATGTTTGGAGGACGTCCTTTTTTGATCCGAGGCCTTCTTCTGACCCATGATGCTCCTCGTGATCTCTTACGGTCTCTGTGACTCATGATGCTCCATGTGATCTCTTACGGTCTCTGTGACCCATGATGCTCCATGTGACCTCTAGCTGCACTGAGATCTGTAATGTTTCTTACGAACTTTTGCTGTTTACGTTTACTGAGACCCTCTTTGTAATCGCAGGTTCTGTCTCTGTTATGGAGCTTACACCGATCTCTTCTCGTTCTCGTGATGTAAGAGTCTCCCCAAATCCATCTCTAATCTCTGGGGCTTCTATAATGGTTGTTACTTCCTCACGCATGACCTGCGGGTCAGTCCTGCTGGTCGAACATGCATGTTCATGCTGCAGTCCTAACCTCCTCTATTTTACCTGCTACGTCCTGTGATCCTGACTGTTTTACTTGCTTCGTCCTGTTGTGCTGACAATCCCTCCGATACCAGAATCTTTCTTTATAGGCATGGCCTTTTTTCCAATATTTCCGGATCTGGCTGTAATCCTGACCTCTCCAGCATACCTGATTCGTTGTACAGTCCTGATATTCCCTCCAATACGCATGGAACCTGCAGTGGCCTTGACTTTCTCTCCAATACACCTGAATCTTGCTTTATTCCTGGTTTCCTTTCCAGTATTTCGTGATACTCCAATAATCCCGATTTCAGCTCAAACATGATTGAAATCCGATGCTCTTTGTTTACGATCGCCTTTCGGTCACCTTGCTTCTCTCAAGCAAACTCTTCGAGACGCTGGGAGCTAAAAAGAAGCAGAGGGCTTGAGCGAGAGTGGTCGAGGGGGCCAGAGCTGAGCGTGGCTGCGCACAATGCACGTCCCGATACTTGCACTGATTGCCTGCTGATGAGCATTGGGACACTCCTACGCTGGCTGAGTTGTCAACTCGTAAGAACTCGTCTGATTCACCACAGAGACTAGCGTATATACTATGAATACAGTGTAGGGTATGCAATATATTTTTTGCATGATTTTTCATAATTTGAATCGACCTTTTGCTATTAGACGTAAAGGTGTACAAAATAATTAAACTAATTTATAACATCTAAATTAAGTGAAATAACTTTTAAATGGATCAGTGTTCCACATTTGATATTGAATCAAAACCAATCACACTCTTTCGTAATGCTGATCCTACCGATAAATGAGAGGAAATATAATCAAAGCTAAAGTGTGAATAGACTGCAAGCTGGTATTTTTAGACTTAGAGTAGTAATCGTGATTAATTAAATTTTTTTCGAAAGAAAAAACTTCTCGGCTTACGCACGAGCTTTTCTTGAGATGGTAATTTTCACTTAAAACTGAACACCAATACTTTTTTCACTCGTAAACTAAACTGTATTTGCCTAAATTATTATCTCTGCTCCCAAATTTTCTGTGTCAGATCTTTTTTGATAACTATTACTATTGCACTGTACTTTTTGGCAATATAGTTAAAAAGTTTTTAAATGCTGAAGTTATGCCTAGTCCTCCGGTACCAACGTTCTCCCGGTGCGGATGTTCAACAATATCTACAAATCATTTATCTTCATTGTTATTAACTCTAAAAAACTTATGTTGGAGTCTATTAAACTTTTAGCGCGCTAATTTTTCCGCCATGAATTTTATTTCATGCCAGTGAACATTCACAGTTGGGTCTTTCTTCAACTATAAAGATGAGCTTCCACCTCTTACTGCAATCTTCTCTAATGTGTGAATATATATATATATTTATGTACATGTATATCTATATGGTAGTGCATTATATGCATCCGAGTACGTCGGTCTAAGCTTTTGAGTCAGAGTCGCAGAACATAGAGGCATCAATGTTCGAATAAGGGTCGCTTTAACATGCCCATCACACTCAACCGCTCGGGAGCATGCATCCTCCTGTAATCTGTTACATGATGCTGGTCAATTTAAAATTGTCAAATGTTCATAAAGTGCACCTTAAAATATCAGAATTCTTGTTCATTTTAAAAATTAGGCAAGTACTCAACTACCAGCTGAGCTCGTAGTTTTCCAAGTATAATTTATGAACGAGGCTTCATCTTCGTACTCGTCATGGGGAGGCGCTATACACGTACTGAGTCACCTATACGGTTCACTGTAGGTCATTCTCATACATATTGCAATCCTGATGGGCTGGGGACCATCTGCCAATCTAGGAACTGCTTGGACACAACTTTCAGAGTCTGGACCCTACTTTTGTCAGTGTATTGCTTCCTTTAGCAGTGGGATATGTTCTGCCCTTGGGTCTGCCTGGATATCTCTTCCGGGTTTAGATATCACTCAACATAATGCTAACTTAGCTCATGGACAAAATGTCAACGTAAATAAAAATATAGTTAAATTGTCATTTTATTCGTAAACGATTCAAAAATGTCAATAAGAGCTTAGTCTTCCACGTTGTTTCAAATAATTATACATCATTTAGCATATTTAATAAAATGAAAATAGAAAACAAACGTGCAAAGAATAGCTTTTTCGAGCACGTAAGGAAAAATCAGAAATTATGGTCATTCTAAAACTGTCTCTGTTTTTGTTCTAGCATGAAACTCATTGACTGCTATTCTTTTGAAATGTCGGAGAATATCACATAAATTAAATAAAAAAAAAAGATATTTCCATTTTCTCAGAAACTAAGGCCAAAATGGAAAAGTTACATGAACAAAATGTGTGTTTTTAAAAAAAATATACATAGTGGGCAAATTTCAGAACAATCGGTTCTTAAAAGAAATCGCTCAGATGATCACCTTAAATATCGTAACAGTGATTTCATTGTTTAAAAAAAGCAAAAACAAATTTACCATTTTCTCAGTTGAAGGACTTAGTCTGCTCCCTCATAGATCTCTGACCGTAACGTTGGTCCCTGCGCTCATCCTTGGTGTCTTACGTTTTTATAACTGGTCCGCCTTCTAAGAGTGGGGGCCCAGGACGCTGTTTTTGAAGACGCTTCCCCTGCAACGAAATGCACCGCAACCTGAGTGCTGGGAAGGGGAAGCGAGCTAGCGCCAGCCAGTGTCCAATTAATCCCCCGCTGCCTCGGCCAGGCTTTGTTTGGCCGTCAAAAGCCGTGAAGCCACGAGCCAGGCAGTGATACTCGCGCTCTTCGCACTGCATGCCCTCCTGGAGCAGGCGGCGGCAAAGCTGCGCGTCGGGCCACGTGTTAGAGGTACATGCTGTCGGGGTGGCTTTCTTGTTTCTAGACTGAATGACACTCCGATGGTCACTTATCATCAGGACTTTCTTACAGTTTCAAGTTAGTGCACGGTATCTGTCGTGTAATTTCATCGTATTCTATTGTATCTCAGTTTGAAAAAAATTGTGGGAAAATGAAGCAGGAGTTTCCTCCGGCCCCTTCTACGTCAACATTTTTCTACTCATATTACCGTTATTATAACCATCATCATTAGAATTACTCTAGCATCAGGTAGTAACCGACATTAGAATAAGGAAGGAGCTGCCACTTGACAGTGAACTTCAAAAAACACACTAGGGAACCAATTTAACAAGAAATACAAATATTGAGGCTATTTTCAAAAGTAGACCGAAAAGTCCACCAAAAGTTAAACGGTTAAGATAAGCGCCAAGAGTATTAACCGTTGATTGTATTTATGCATGCTCCATGATTAGCTTGAAATTTCTCTAAGATTTCCGAAAATTTTAGGTATTATCACTCAACTCTTAAAAATCAACTCTGAATTTCCTTTGAAATAACTGGGCAGGTAATTTTTTGAGTACCGTACTAACATATCATCAAATGGTATTCCAAAACTTCCTCTAAAAACAAGAAATGGACTTCACAGTAAAGAAAACATTGCATGTACTTGCAACAATCCACAAAAAGTTGTAAGAACGACTTTGCAAATGACAGGAATTTTCAGCCAGAGATGTTAAGTTTTAATCTGATATTCTCCATTTGTTGCTTGCTGGTCGTGAGAGCTCTCGAGGAAGCGTACATAATAGCAGGAAATAGCTTGTCAAGATCAAGATCGTCTAATTCTGCCATCATTTTGGTTGTAAGTTTAACGCTGCAGCTTCACAACAGCATCTCAGGACGTAATGTTTCATAGAGCCTATTTGCTACAGGTTGTTTATCCTCGTGCTGAAAATAGAGATGAAAACGTACGCATGAGTTACGCGTTTCCCAGCGAAATCTAAATGTACTGTTTTGAAACTGGGCCACGGAGTCCAGCCCTCAATAAATCATATAAGATCGCAAAAATGAGGATATAAATGACAATCTAGCAGTGAGCAGTTCAGTGTTCACGTAATTTCATTGGATAAGGTTTCGATAAGGTGTCTTCATCAGGTTTCTCACCTAGACTCGCTCTCACACAGAGCTGAGAGGCAAGTAAAACTCTGAGGTCATCAGTGTTGAGAACCAGAGGTGTTGGTACATCTGAGCCAGTACCCTTATTTTTACAACGTCCTTTTAGGTTCGACGAGTGTGACAGGAGAGGTAAATTTTTACTGTTTGATTCTTTCTTAACGCACAATCTTATTCCATCATTCTGTATCTGTTGGATAATAAATCGTGAAGCGGGAATTTTATTTTGTCAGAGAGATTCGGAAAGGTAAACTTCATGTATATGTTAAGCGTAGAAGTTATTGGCTCATAGCTGAGTCACCGATCGTTAAATTGAATATCAGGAAGTGTAACCTTTTTCAGTGAAAGATTACGAGTTCACATTTGCGTCAGAAAATCTATGAAATGGAAAAATTTGTTAACTCAGAAAAAAAGCACGACGGATTATGCCATTTAATGAATAAACCATTTTGATGAAAATGTACCAAATTAGCAAAATTGATGGATTAATCTCTTGTTACAAGAATGCTACACTCCCCAAATTCTTCGCTATGAGATATATGTGTGTCTCTTAGTTTTTGAAGATCTAGCCTGCACGTAATGGAACAATTGGCCACCCCTTCCCCACGCCCGCCTTCCCTCACCGTCAGCTCACGGTGCTTACCCTTGGTCCTTGTTTTTGTCTCCCTCGAGATTGCGTCGCTCTGACGTGACTTTGATGGCCAGACAAGCACAGCTCCTCACCGCATGCCTGCTGCCAGCACCATTTGCATAACAAGCCGTCCTTTCATCTTCTTTTTTTCATATAAATAGAGCTTATCTCGAAATCATGCTTTGACGATAACTAGGAGCATTCAAGGTCTCTTCATCAGTTTCTGGATTGTTGCAACTTGTTGCGATTAAAGACTGGGCTAATTTCCTAACCTGTTCATCTTATTTCACAGTTCTGAAACTGAGTTTTTTGAATGATCTATTAATTAAATTAGTTATTCCTCGTTTTTGGATTAAACATCTTTCATAGTGTGTAGCCTTGTTCCAGTGAATGTTAATTACTTATCAAATTGTTCCTTCTTAAATATACATTTCTCAGCCACAAATTCCTGTTTGCTCCTTCCCTGATACGTCCGAATTGAAAGAAAATTGAGCAGTGTCGAGAACGTGTGTTTGATGCGACAGGTTTTTGTTGATCTACGTTATTTAAAATCGCCGTCAGGAGGATACAACTATTGTATCAACGGGAATTAGCGCTCACAGCGCTCACAGGGAAAAGATTTAAAGTTTCGAGCAGGAGGTTAAGTAGGCCATCCTCTTGTTGTAGCAAAATATTTTTTTGTCTTCTTGTACACCATCTTTTTTCAGTCCACTGGTGTCTTGTTTGAGCACTTACTACTTTTTTCTTCATTTTTTATCTTATTTCATAAATCTCTTCCTAACTTGTTGTTTCTGTGCCCTGGGGATCTTGTGTAGGAACACATCTTGTACGTAGATGCCACGATCCCTTAACTCCATATTAAATGGTGCTTGCCTCCTTTTTCTCATTGGAACACCTTTGGTGTGACTAGGATGGCGTAAGCTAACTCATCTAATCAAAGCTAATCGAATAAGGTACTTTAAAACCAGCATATAAGATTATTCTTTACTCGATGGGCACTGGAGAGACCACAACCAGCATCTCCCGCCATGAGTAGCCGGGCGGCAAGACGGCAGAGGAGTTGAGCTGGGTTGGGGGTGAGCTTATCGTGCCAGGAAAGCTTGCAGCTGTGACAGACAACACACCTCCAGGCTCAGAAGCCGCCTCCTGACCGTCTCTTGACTCACGCTGCTCAGCGGCCGCCGCTTGTTGGCGCTGGTGACGCACTCCACGCTTTTCTTTTCTGAGTAGGAGAATACCTCGCTGCTTGGATTGCTCAGGGACTGGCAATAAGGCAGCAGCTGCGGCGGTCGTCATGTAACTTAGCTGTTGAAGGCAAATATAGGATAATTATTTTATAGAAGAGAGGTGTAAAAAGCGTAATCCTACAATTTCTAAATAATTAAATTGTGTTTTCCAAGGTTATGGCCAGTGAAATAATTTAATATTTGAGTCTAATTTCAACTTTGCTTTGAGTTCAGAGACCGATGAAAGTTTTCGCGTCTTCTACCACGTTCCTTCCCTATCTGCGTCCTGCTCTTAATAAACCTCTTACCTTCCCTCTGCTGTCCTTTATACTGCCTTCACAGCCCAGGAAAGCAAGTCAGACGTACATCTACAAGTTCAAACATCATGTAGGAACAATGAGTGAGCCTTAAGAATAATGCACGAGTACTTGAGAATAGTTTCCTTCCCGTTCACAAATCTCTGACGTAAAAGGCGCTCTCGTGAATAGAAGCGGGGTAGCACCTCAACCTTCGACTGGGGAAGGAGAGGAGGAGGGGTTACTCTGGTGACGGACGTGTGAGTGTGTGGACGGGCGTGGGGGGTTGACTCTTTTGAGACGCAACACGAACACTCCATTTGGGACTCGGGGGCGGACGAAGGAGAAGGGCGGTGAAGTTAGGGGGTGAAGTGACTGTAATTACAGGCTCCCAGCGACCCTCTCAATAAAGCCAACGTTGGGGAGAAGAGGAGAGGGAGGCGAGCGAAGGTGTGTGTATATGGAGGTTCCAGCAGAGCAGGTACCACCAACTGAAGGGCCATAATAACTTACAGTACTTGTATATGGCATTTTAATCCTGTCTCCTTGGGCTCCATGGCATTTCCTCTCGATCAAGATGGCAGCCGTTCGTTAAAGTAGTTTTGTAGCTGCATGGACTTCTCATTGTTGTTTTTACCATCTGACGACTCAGTGTACCAACATTAGCAATTTGCTTGGTGATAGTTTTTTCTAAATATTAAGCCGTGAGTTTAAGTATCAAAAAACTCACTAAGTTGAGCGTTAATGTAAATGAACTTATTGCTTCTCTCTGGTTTCAAGTTTTTAGAGTGAATGATGACTTTGTGTCCATCTCAATTGACTTAACTTTTAAAATTTGAGATTATGTTTGCAGTTTCGTACTGGAGTTAGCTAATCGAAGATATATATCGTGGACTGAACGCATGTTTCCGTCTAACGAGTGGAGTGATTCCGTTTGTATGGAAGTTCTGAGCTCGTCATGACGTGAGGTAGAAGTAGCAGCCTTCCAATGCCATCCTGCTCACCCCAGTCATGGGGACCTGTTTTCAAATTATTCATGCTGTCGTAGTGGTAAAATCCGACTACTGGTCGAGTTCCTGGTAGCCGCAATTGATCGCTTTACTCAAACATTCGAACCATCATTATGAATTAGACGCAGGAACTGTAGTATTAAAAGATACTGGAGCAATGTGGAAAGCTCTCATAGTATAGATACAATCGTTTTTCATTTACTTCTAGATAATAAGTGGCCATAACCAGTATCACAGGACCACGTGTGCTCGCTCTTCTGCAAACACTGCTTGTGCATCTGAATTCTATAGGCCGTTGTTACAGCCACGAATCTTTAACACCGGTTGTGTGCTTCAGATTCGTACCTTTGCTTTGTGCCTTCGCCTCTTGCCTTGAGGTCGATCTTCAGTCTCCTGTAGCTTACTGCTTTGGTCTCACATTGGCACTTTGCACATACACAACAGCCTCGTGCTGTCTAGGGTTGAGGAGTGCAGCTCGATTTGAGTGGTGTAGGCGAATCTTGTCCCGAGGATTGCAGCCCCCGCAGGGTGAGCTATGGTGCGTGCCCGCGGCCCTCTGACACGTGGTTAGAATTTAGTGGCGCATTGTGCTCTGGTGTGGGACGATGAGAAGAGCAGGCTGTGTCCCCAGAAATGTTCGTGCACGAAGAGTTATGAGTTTCATTTTCTAGAGATAAATTCATTGAAATGGTCCAAAATGGGAATAAGCTTATTACTTGCTGCTAGGCATTTGGAATTCTTACAGTCTGTCATTTTATTTTCTATGACCTAAAGATTTGGTTTTTACTTTGGAAGTGGAAGTTTGTGAATGCTTTCAGCATCGAGAAGTTTTCGTTGCTCTTTTTCAAGTTAAAATTTCGGATCAGAGTGTATGGAAGATTTTCTCTGGTGTAGAAGTACTTTCTAAAGAGCCCCATCATAGGATACATGGTAAAAATATTCAGGATTTATTAAAAAAATACGTTCATCTATTCTGCTTAGTTCTCAGAGTCACTGGGGTGCAGTTGGACACTGCGAACGCAGCTCGATCAAACAGCCTCGCGTCGCTGCACTCGCACACATTAGCTGAGGACTTCTTACTTGGTCTTGCGCGTCTCACGTGCTAAAGCGATGATGTTCAGCGTCTCTTCGCATGGGCTGCATTATTTGGGAGCGCTCAGCTTTAACGGCTGCACCTCACTTGCAAGTCTGGTGAGGGTGGTGGCTTGTTGCTTCCAAGGCTTGGTTGATACGGCGTGAATTTACTCTAGTGCTATGGCTTGAGGGTAACTCATATTGGGCCCTACTTGTGCAGTCGTTTAGGCAGCTCAGCCTAAAAAAGCTTTGTGTTTTAGTGAAAAGTGAGTGCCAGCAGTCTAAACAGACCAGAGTTCTCATAAACTTATGCTGTTGTAATAGGTGCTATTGAAACAATCCGTCTCAATTTATTTACCACCTAAGCGATGCTTTACACGATTTTTAAATTTGTTGTCAAAAATCAGAATCTTTATTGATACGAATCATGAATCTCTATTTCTTGAAATGTGAACGAAACTTCAAAATCTCTCATGTGATGCACATAGGAAACTAAGCACTGAAGAGTATATAGCTTTGTTATTGTTGGTCCGGCTGCCGCTAAGGCTGCTGTAATTAGAAACACTGCTCCTTCTTCCTGAATGATATGTCTGTTAGCGGGAATGTTCTTCAGCATACCTACGGCCTTCGCGCTCCTCAGGAAATTTGATCGATTCGATGTAGAGCTCCTCTCGTGAATGTGTGACCCTAATCCAGGCTCTCAGGTCTTTTGGAGAGTCATGCTCCTCTGTGGTATTTGTGCTCTGTGAGGTCCCTCTATGCTTTTGTTGTTACCTAACGCGCAAGTTGTGCATAAGATGCGTGGGCAATCATAATGCAATTCTTCTTCTGTCGTTGTGAAGGCCGGTGCGCCTTGCAACTGGCCTCATTCACGATTGTATATGTCATTGTTCTTTTTTATACAAACGCCTTTTGTCTCGTATTCCCTGTCATGACATCGGCAGCGTGATGGGCTGCTGGTTGTGTCACCTGCAACTGGCTGCGTTTAGTTCATTTGAATTTTGCGCTCGTCACTGACAGTTCAAACAACTGAAACGTTAACTCACTGACTCGCATTGTACACGAAAGAAATGGAGTTAACGGGTAACACAGGTACAAACAACAATGGTTACCACTTGATACAAACGCTTCTATTTAAAATTTGCGGTCAAACATTTATTGATAGGAGCTACGAAGCGTGTTTATAGCTTCAAAATCATGGACTGTGAATTTGAAATTTTACGTGCAATTTTTAAAACTAATCGGTCTTTGTTGGGTGTAATTCACTTGCCAAATAAAAAAATTCGGTCGAAGCATTACACGGCAAAAGCTAATGAAAGGGAAAAATCAATATAATTTATTACACCTATTTCCAAATTTTGAAACGCCTTTTGAGGAATTTGCCAACTGGAGTAGAATTGTTTTTTTCAAAATATTTGTAGTTTTCCAGTTACGTGCCATAATTATTAGACCTACTACATCACTTTACCAATTTTTCGGTAATTTCAAAATCTGCCACAACACTGCTGTACCTAATCTTCTCTACTTTGCCTGGTACGTGAAAAATGGCGTCACAAACTAAAATTGACCATCCAATCGTGGTGAAACCTCTTGGTTTGCCAATGCAAATGTTTACCTCCATCTGATTGAAATGACGTGGTGTGGTGTAACGTTTAAGTTAGGTTCAGGGCTTCAGGTAAGGTAGGGGTAATTTAAGGTTGCTTCATTTTTCCACTTCTCGTTAAAATGCGAGCCTCTCTTGGAAATCTCACCGTCTAAGTCAGCACGGCGTCACGAAATGTTTATACCAGCACCGCGGTAGAAGCATTCGTACTGGGATTTAGTTTACACAGCCATCTTTTTAGGCAGTGCGCAATCATTTTGAGAAAATGCTATGTTTCTGTATTTACTTCTAATTTCAAAACAGTTCATTCAGCATCAAACTCGGATGATACGATTTTGAATTCTTTGAATCTTTACATGTTTTTACGAGAAGCTGTAACCTGAATAAAACAGGCAGCTTGTGTTCTCTCCAAATAGTCAATAGAGACCTGCCTGTATGTTAAACCTGCTAAATTAGATATTCCTTGATACATATTTTATGATGCTTCTCATTCACAGTCTTTACATCTTTTTTTATCTCAGAGATCTCAGGTTTTTTACTGAACCGATGATGGAGCTGGACCCTAAAAAGTTTCCCTTTCTGAGAATATTTTTTGGTTAAAGTTTTCACTTAACTTGCGATTCAAGCTAAGCATTAACTTGTTTCCATAGAGATACATGATGTTTTTTAATCATGCTCAGTGTGTCTGTGATGCGAGTTTCACTGCCTGACGTAGGTAAATGTGATAATAAAATCTCGGGTATTATTGCGCAGGATATATTTCTTAGGCTTCCGTACCTGAAAGAATACTGAGGAAAATTTCGAGAGGTAGTGCAGCCAGTGTCTTTGTCTCGCTCATTTAGCACTTGGCGTTGTTAAAGGTACCAGAGAATAATACATTTTATTTTATTACCCGCCTAATTGAATGATTTGTGTGCTTTAACGGACGGTACCGAATGTCATCACTTCTAATGGAGCGTTTATGCTATTAATCAAAAAAACTATAAAAAATTTCGGTTAAGATTACCGGTCAAATTTTCGTGTTTTACAAACGCTATTCAAATATTTTTCTGCTTCCAATTCTAAGAAATCGTTCCCAAACTTACCTAGTGCAAACATACACAAAAGTTCGCCATAATAATGGCCTTGATCTTCATTTTAATTTTCTCTTACTGAACGGTAACTTTATGTGCATAAAATTTCCCTATGATTTATATGGACCGAGATTACACTTAACACGTTCGTCGCGTATTGGTCCATAATTGTCCCAGTCGGTACATTTCTTATTCACGTTCTGATTTAAATGAATGACATTTCATCTGTTTCACGAATTTTTTAATGAATAACTGTTATCATACGAGTTGAAATGTTATGGTACAATTGTATTTTCATATCTTTTGGGAAGGATAAACATGTATTTGAACATTAAGGTCGATTTCCCAATTCTGCTACTTACAACCTAACTAAACTAACCATTAACAACCGTAGAAGCGAGATGAATGTGTTAACCTGATTTAAATTATCTTTAACCTAATATACCATTACCTAACCTAATTCAACCTTCAGCTATAGTGTTCCAACGTCAAAAATTTTTAGCTATAAATCCTGCAGAAAGTCTGGATTGGCCAAATCATATGAGCATTATCATTTGTAGTATATATCAATGTCAATGGTGATTATTTAGAAATGGTAAAAATAGCATTTCCTGAGTTCATAATAATATGCACAATTTTGTTTCTAGTAATTGTCGTAATGAAAGTAAAACAAATGTCAGAAGCAATAATATAGTCATTCATTGTTCTGATGATAGTTCTGCCGCTGTCAATTTCATAGTCAGTGCACGGCAACAGGTTTGATTTTCTTTCCAGTGTTTCAGAGGTTCTGGTGGTGCTGGTGCTGTGTTGTCAAAAACATTGGTAATGTTAATTCTTGTTGGCAGGGGCAAGTAATACAATATATGTCGGTGTCACTTGCACTGCCAGTAGCGCTGGCAATATTACTGTGCTCTCTCCCGCACCCGCGCCCCACGCTGCGTTCTCATCCTGAGCTCATCTGTATTCGCTGTCCCGGGTTGGCGAGCTGTTCAGAGGCTCGGGCGAATTTATTTATTCTCGCATGATTTAAAAACTAACGAGGTTTCTCATTTGAATATTTATGATACTTTTGAGGAATACCTCACGCCGCACGAAACTTTTATTTTGTGCGCCTGGCCTCTTTAATTTCTTTTATTACTGTGAAAAAATCTCTCCATGGAATATCATTATGACAATTTTCGTGGCTTCACTCTAGTCCTGGTGTTTTTTCCTCGATTTGCAGTAGAAACTTGATGAAAAACGCGGTAGATAAGGCTACAGAAATTTGAGAGTTCCTGCGTCTGGATGTGTCAGTAGTGAACTTAATTTCAATGCAGGAACTGAAACCGTAGCGTAATGCTCAGTTTTATTTTTGAAACCTCTCGCGCGCACGAGACTGGAAAGAACAATCTGGCTCTCTGGGTTCGGATCTAGCGTATAATGCTGCCTGGTTGGACGGAGGCAGCAATTCTTGTAATCCGATGACCGCGGTAAAAATTGTCAACTGCAGCAACGAACGTAAATAATATTTGGCGAGCGAGGGAGCCTTCGTTCACGGTGGTGCGCTGTTGTTACTGATATGCTTTTACTGGTGCGTTATTATTGGTGGGCTGTCATTGGTGTGCTGTTATTGGTGCACTGTTATTGGTGCACTGTTATTGGTGCACTGTTATTGGTGCACTGTTATTGGTGCGCTTTTATTGGTGCGCTGCTATTGGTGCGCTGCTATTGGTGCGTTGTTATTGGTGCGTTGTTATTGGGGCGTTGTAATTGCTGCGCTGTTATTGGTGCGCTGTTATTGGTGCGCTGTTATTGGTGCGCTGTTATTGGTGCGCTGTTATTGGTGCGCTGTTATTGGTGCGCTGTTATTGGTGCGCTGTTATTGGTGCGCTGTTATTGGTGCGCTGTTACTGGTGCACTGTTACAGAAGCGATTTATTTTTTAGGTTCACTGCTGTCCTGTTTTTCAGCACCTACTACTTTCTTCGTCAACTTTTTAACTTCTCGTTTCACAAACTTTTTTCTCAATTTACTACTTCAATGCATTTTGTGCATCAATTCGTTCCCTTTATATTGTACTAAATGTGCCTTTCTCCTTCCTCTCTTTGAAACGCCTTTGTTTCTGTTAGGGATGCTCAAACTAACATCTAATATCACAAATTCAGATTAGAATGAGGGTATACTTTAACTTTTGAGAATTTTCCATACAACCGAGAGGTGTGGGAGCAAAGATGAGCAGATTTCAACAGTTGAGCTCTTTAGATGGTATGCAATCAACCAGAAATATTCTCCGTTTTTATAATTTTCATGAGTAAGATTTCTTGGTCTTGAATGCTGAAAATATTCTTTACGCTACGAAATCGAGAAGCTTCTTTCTATTTTTCGGAAATGCAGAAGTATGTGTAATTTCGTTCTAAAGTACTGTAGGTTTGTACTTTTGTTTGATAAAAAATGCTTGAAAAGAACGAACTCTTATTCTCAGTGGGGAGAAGGGTGTAAAAAAATAATAAAACGATTTCTGTGAGTAAAATTTCTGGAATTAAGTTGATTTGAAGACGAAACATTTAAGGTTGATACTG
Source organism: Platorchestia sp. MABIK (assembly GCA_014220935.1). NCBI lineage: Eukaryota > Metazoa > Arthropoda > Malacostraca > Amphipoda > Talitridae > Platorchestia > Platorchestia sp. MABIK. The sequence goes on from JACJUY010001749.1 coordinate 46,513, forward strand.
TTAACGTCTGGACAGCGATCAGCAACATCATTTAGTGCTTAAAGCAAAAAACATTCATATTTTCTTCCAGCTTTCTGTACTAGGAGAGCAACAAGGATATCAGTAGGAGGTTAATGAGCCCCTCGTTAAGGTTAATAATATGGGTTAAGTATGAGAGTATGTCACTTGCAGCACGGCCTCGCACATGCCGTGGATCAAGCACCCGTTGTGGCCGAAGGATTTGTCCGTGAGGGCTTCATAGCGGAAGCGATCACGTCTTGCTCTAGTACGTAATGCTAGTGCTGGTATAATTTGTGTAAAATTTGGCATTTCTTAGTGCTTAATTCTAGTGTAAAATTGCATATTCTTGTAAAGAATGTGATATTCAAGAAAGTTTTTCTATTTGTATTCGAACTAAAGTCTGTCAGGCAGGTGTTGATGCAGTTAGTTATTGAGAGGCTGTCGGAGTGTGTTACTTAGTGAAGTGTGGGTAGCGTCTTATTGAGTCGAGGGAAAGTGCTAGCAGTGTTAAGGTGAGTTGGGTTCTCAGGGTAGGGAAGGGTTGACGTAAGGAAAATTATCGTTGCACTTTTATCCTTTTGAAAAATCTGCAGTCAACTGTAAGGGGTTGAAAATCGCGCTTCTTTGGGACAAATGGCTGGCAAACATGTCTCAGGGCTGAGCCAGCCGACGTTGGCTTATTAAATTTTCTTCTGTTCCTTTTGTTTATTTTTGGAAATGTGATTTCATTTTTTTTATGATACACAAAAACTACATGTTCAAGCTTTTGTGTTTCGCTCTTCAGCTCAAGTTGAGTGATGGCGCTTTTATGCAATCATCCTGTGCAGTTTGATAAATTTTTGACTATGTAACCAGTTACTTAGTCCTGCTGGACTTCAAGCTCCGTTGAAGACATGTCAGTTCAACTTCACTTCTTAAGGAGCTAGAATTTGACTCCATTAGACGAACTAGGAGGCCATGACTTTTTCAATTTAGACTTTGGATGTGACTGACTGATTAAAAGAATGAAAATGTGTGCCTTACTTGAAGTTCATCTTGAACACGTTCTCTCCGCTTGACTCCCATGTGCGTCCAGCGGTCTCTTCCAAGTAGCAGAATTTAAAACGACTTTACTGCTCGAAAAACTTGGATCTTTCCTAAGAAGTGTGAAAATGTAATAGCACGAAGATATTTTACCTTGTATGCTTAAATTTCTTTTGAAAAAGTGTTGAAATAATCGTAATGCTGTTTATTTACACCGCTACGTATATTAACAATTTACCTAGTGATACTCATAAGTGATACGTATATTAACAATTTACCTAGTGATACTCATAAGTGATACGTATATTAACAATTTACCTAGTGATACTCATCAGTCTCAGAACGCAGTCAATGCGTTGACATGTAGCCTCTAAGCCGTCTCTTATCACCTTTAACAACTGATATCCCGCCTAGAGCGAGACATTTTTTGTGTGTTCCTCTGCTGATAGCCGTGCAGGCTCTTACTTCGGTCTTCAAACCTCGAGAAAAAATTGGTGCGTTCCGTAAATGATAATGCAATAGTAGGTTAAAGTTGACCGAATATTTTTGTTTAGTTTCAATTACTTATTATACATTTCTTCTTGACAGGTAAAAATAGTGCTCCTGCTCTTCCTGAGCATTCTTATGGCCACACTTTTTTCTTCTAAATGTTAATCGACGAAGTTCTGTTTGCTTTCTTCGATACTTGCTGCTAATGCTTAATCGATGATTCTCTATTGGAGAAGAGGGAAAGAGATTCTTGTAATTCGTGCAAACAACACTGACATGAATGTGAATACGGTTAAGTCTCTAAATTCTCGCCTTGTAAATTTTCCTCTCTTCCACTTATAGTTCATGTTCCTTCATTCCAACTACTGTGATTTATTCGAGGCACTCAGCATTTATGTAGAAATACTCTGGATTCACCGCTCAGTGAAAATAAATTGTCTATTGAAGATCGCGCAATTAACTTGCATCATACCAGCTTGTGGCGAGAATTTTACCGTGATTTATGCAAATAAGAATTAAATAATTTCACCATTTCTATGTTCCACTTCCTTTCCTTAAGCTAACAAGAGTAAGGATCTCTTCAATGGAGAGTGGGAGTTAAGAGGAATGAATGGTAAGGAAGAAGAGAGAGTGGGTACTTCGAGGAGTGGAGAAAAGCCTCTTGAAGAAGAGGTGAAGGAGACTAGAGTGGAACACGGTCTTATTGCTGTTCTTTAAGATTCTTTACGACACGAATGTGCAATCGATGTTCTGCGTCTCATGGAAATAAAATTCTTGAATATCATGAAAGCGTTTGTTAAATTGGAGCCGCAGCGGTAGCTTGCTGCTGCAGATGGAAGTGACAGGCGAGCGTCAAGATGGACCTCTGCAGGAGACGTGAGGCTGTCAAAACATAGCCCCGCAGCCAGCCGCTTGAAGAAGCTGCTGGAGTAAACATGTTGCGCTCGGTTGCAGGTGACGCGCTGCAGAGGCAAATACAGTTTCTTGCGCTTGTCCTGAGAGGGAAGAGAGCTGCAGTCGCGGGCGCTGAGCAATAACTGCGTGTACGGCGTGCGTGGATTCGTGAAGGACGTTCTACCCGATAACTCAACCAAGTTAGGAAACCTTTCTGAATTGTAGTTCACGTACCTAGGCTTAGAAAATGCTATTAATGAACTTTTACTTTAGGAAAAAGACTAAGTAAGGCTTGTAGCTAGTGAAAGAACCTTGCAAAAAATGGGAGTGGCAGCTGACAAACACCTGCTTGCTTTTTGTTCCAGCGCAAGACGGGTTGTGCACTTATCAGGCTACGTTATAGTGGGAGCAGTGGTTGTAGAATCAGTTTGTACATCAATCAGGAATAGGTTAGAACATTAGTTCAGGAATTAGTTGAAACATCAGTTTAGGAATCAACTGGATTATTGGTTTGGAAATCAGCTGGAGCATGATTATAGGCAAAACATTTATTGGAACGTTGATTGGAACATTGGTTGGACATTGGTTGGACACTGGTTGGAACATTGGTTGGACATTGGTTGGAACATTGGTCGGAACATTGGTTGGAACATTGGTTGGAACATTGGTTGGAACATTGGTTGGAACATTGGTTGGAACATTGGTTGGAACATTGGTTGGAACATTGGTTGGAACATTGGTTGGAACATTGGTTGGAACATTGGTTGAATATTAGTTTAACAATGGTTTGCAAATCGATTGCTCAGGAGTGTTTGTAATATGCATATTTGTGAGTAGGATAAATTAAAAATTAATCCGGGAAAGTTATCTGTTAAATTTAGCTACTCTTATTGTTGAATGAGGAGAAAAGTTGCTACTTAACGAGCATTTAGCTGCTATTTACTGGTAATTGTTTTAAATAATGAGCGTTGAGTTCTCAGTTGCCAGACATTGAGGTGCTATTTAAAAGGCATTTTTTACGGTTCAACAAGCGCTGAGTTTTTATTTACGACGCGTTTACCTGTTATTTAGGAGGCATTTACCAGTAGTGAGTACGGTACGTGTTGAGCAGATATCGAGGGACATTGTAAAGTAGTTTTTATTGCTGCGCAATTATTGCAATTACACATACGTATACAGCAATTTAACAGGAATTTTACTCTTCTCATAAAATTCCTCTCCCTGAATCGTGTGTGCAAGTTTTTAGAGCAGAAACTTTATTTTCATGTTTCCTGTATTCCAACAATGTGCGTATAGCGGCCCTTGGGAGAGATCCAGGTAGTCCTCATTTGCTGTAATCGTCAGTACTTATTCATTCGCCACTTTTCATGTTAACGTTGAGACGCCTCTGCATGTCGCCGCTGCGGGAGAGAAAAGCCTCCTCAAAAACAAGAGTATGATGCGATGGAACCAATCTTATATGAAGAGAGTTTCATTGCGTTTTTGTTGCTGCGAGTGGAGCTACTTTGAACGAATGTATTATTCAGACTTATGCCAGCATCCTCGGTCCTGAGGCGTGTTTCCTACCTTTGATAGTGCCCCCGCTGAAATTTTGTTTTATGCAAAATTCATCAAGCTTTGTTGTATGTTGATGTCCAGCGTTTGCGCTCATTGGGTTGCCGCTCAGCTGCGTGAACAGCTTTTGGACTCCCTCCCCAGCGGCGCAGCAAAATCAATTATGAACCACTGCTTCTGGTTCGCTGGAAATTTTGCAGCTCTGTTCGAGAACCTCCTGAGAATAGTTGATTCTTTGCAACGAATTCAGCTAAAATAACGTAACGCTGTTGAGGAATCCGATTGGAGTTTCATGTTACTGTCCGATAATCTACTGAGAATTTATTGTCGCTCTCGGGACCTCGATCGGAATTATCTGTTGCTACCCGAGATGTCAACTCGCACCTCGCTGGGCGCTGCTGGCAGCAGTCAGGCGACATGAACTCGTAGTTTGTGAGGGAGACGGCGGACTCGTGATGTGCAGTCACCAGTTGCTGTATGGACGTTGAGTTCCCTTGATATCAAGAGGGCTCTGATTCCTCATGAGGTAAAGTGTGCTCTGTGACATTTGAAGTGTGCTCTCTGCTGTGGGTTCCAAAGTTTGGAACCTAACTTCTTGGTTCTTCTCGTCGAATTTTTTTTACTGAGGTGGCCGTCTTACTGTTCAAATTCCTCCAGCTCTAGCCCCTAACGACTGAGGTTAACAACAACGTGTTATAATTCGTTGCCGTTAATATCTTCAGCGCTATTCTTGGAAGCCATCAGAAATTTATGCGTTGGTAGAGTTCGATGCTTTAATCCAATGCTCAGTCAAATCCAATTCATTCCGACCCTCTGGCCGCTGGATCAATCATGGCATTCTTGCGGCGAGTCAGAACGTCTGCAGCTGTCCTCTGGTCGGTCTTCTGTCTTAATTTAAGTCTAAGGGTTAGCCTCTTGATTTAATCTCTGCTGTCCTTTATAGTTAAATGTTACTTTAAATTGAATTAAATTTTAATTTTTAAATCTAACTGCGTTCAGCGTTAATTCTTACTTCAAATAAACACAGGATAAGTATTACATCAAACTAAATCTATTGTCCAGTGGTACTTCAAATTCACCTCGGCGTTAATTATCCTTTCCAACTAAGTTAAGCGTTTTTTGTTTCTCCTAATGTAATGTAATGTATGTATTAGGATAATTTGATTAAATATCAGTTGCATCCTCAAATTTAGTACGAGGAGTTGTTCTTATATAAGTTGAAATTGAATACGTCTTCATTTTTGCATTATATTTAATGTAGCCACACATTCCGTTAGTTGTGCAATGAAAATTTCATAGAGTCGTGTCTCGAAATGAGCAGTTTTAAACAACTCTATTTTTTAGTACTTATGAAATTAAGGCGGAACGATATTATAAAATCAAAACTTGTCCTACGGTTAGTTTTCATTTTAAAAACATTTCCCCTGAATAGTTACCGTTCATAATTCGATATTTGGGAGAGGAATCTAGTAGATTGGCTTTGCTGAGGTTGAATATAAAATTGTTTTCTCAAAGTCCTTGCGGGAGTTATAAGACCAGTTCAATTTTTTGGCTTTAAATTTGAATGTTGAATGATAGACGTGGTTTAGTTCGTCATAAGAAACAACTTTACACTCAAATGTGCCCAATAGCTAAACTGCTCATCAAGCTCTCGCTTTTGCATTGTTTCTGTTATTTAGCTCGGGTCAAGTTTCTCAGGAGCTTGAATACAGTAAAAAAAAATCCATTAAAATCCGTTTTCTACTTTAGCATTTCATTCAGGTAAAAGTTGGAAAACTTTTCACCCTGGCTGAGGCCTGCAAAAACAATGGCTTGTGTTCATTTGCAAGATTTCCGCACTTCAATGCCTTTAATTGCTGGCCTGCTAGTCTCGGTTTCGCTCAAGGTCTTAAAAGAGGGCCTAGTCTGAAGCATCTGTGGTCTTTGTCAGCCTCGGTTTCGCTTAAGCCTCTAAAGAAGAAGGAGTCTAAGGCCCTGCCGATATTTATTTCCCGCCAGTCTTTTTTTCGCAGCTCTGCTAATGGAAAGCAAAAATTTAATGGAGGCTACGCCAATTATAAAATTGTACGCCAGCTAACTTTGTAGCCAACGGGGAATGAGGAAGTTACTGACGGGGACTGGCAGTGCGCTGAGTGCAATATTGGTGGCGGTTGCAGCGGTGGTGGTAGTGGTGCTAGGTTTATGGTGTTGCTAGCCCTTACAGAACGGCACAAATACAAAACTCATGACGTCCAATATTGGAAAAGCAGTTAGAGAAGAAGGAGCGTGCTTCGAGGCACAAGCGTCCATTGTTTAATTAACAACTCAGTGTATGAAGGTGGTGGCAGGCGTTGAAACTCAACAGTTTGACACATTACGGTGTACATAACCACACCAGTGCAAGAAAGGACTACATTAACTGTTACCTTGTCATATGGCTCTCACGACTCGTAGGACACATGTGTGTCTCCACTACACTGAGAGCGGGACGCTTCATGCTCGGTTTGACAGCCATGGTGTTTTTTTTGGCTTCTTTTACATAACCGGGTGGGACCGGGCAGGGCCGAACAATTAAACAAAAAATAGCCTTATTCATGATGCTCTTTAATTCAGTACTAATTTTAAGTCTTGAACTTCGACTGATTGCATGCCACATTGACTTGATCTCAATTTTAAATTAAGCTAAAAAATGAGACAAGGGAGTTGAGAAGGATATTACTAGAATTTGTGAAATAATTAGAGTTTGAACGATTTCTCTTTGTTGAATAAACAAAGTTTGTTTGAATGCGACTTTCTTGTTAAATGCAATTCATCGTTTGCTTGGTATCAGGGAGACGCACCTCTGTGAGATACACCTGCACTCATGCTAGTTTGTAACAAATTTCTCTTTTCACCACTATTATTTGCATGAGTAAAAAAATTAATCATCAAAGTGATAATTTACCCTTAATTTAAGCAGATCAATTTTGTCAACATCTTGATATTAGAAAGCATAGTTAATGAATTATGACTTTGTTTATCGCTGTTATTGTATCTTTTGCAGTCGAAGTTATTGCAACGCACCTGAACCTGACTGGGTTCTAATCCTTCTGCATTGAACTGCGTTGATCTTCTGTGATTGACGTCGGCTGCCTTGAAATGCACAGTCCTTTTGCCCTAAAGTCGTGAGAGTTGCGTGCGCCTCGCCGGCGTTGTGGCAGACAGCGCTGCGCCACGAGCATTTAATCTGCCAATCGCTCGCCCTGATCCTCCCTCCAGTCGGGATTCTGAACAAGCCCATTTTGTCTCTTCTGATTGAAAATCTACGCTTGGACAAGATTTATATACCATGACTTATATACGAGTATCTAAATTTTCCATGACTCCTATCGGAATTTAGCGATTACATCAACTATATGATTATTGCATCTTTCGTTATCAAGCTAATGAAAAAAAGTGTCATTCAAAAAAAGTTCCTCTAAAAAGTGGATGCGACCTTTGAATGCATCGAGACTTTTTCTCTTGGAAAACTTTTTGTGTGATCATGACGGAAAGGAAATATTTTACTTGGTGTGTAAAGCGTGAGGTAAAATGACAAGCGGGTTATGGGACCTCACCATAAGGTAGGGTTGATGAAGGGTTCAGAAATGGTAGTGATAGAGGGGTTGTGTTATATTATTGAGTTTAGAAGTAGGTGTGGCTGTTGCTACCCAGCTAAACATCGGTGCAGTGTCTTCAAAAATTTTCTGCAGTTCAGTGCTGTACGTGAAATTCAAGCTTTGTTTAAAGCTGTGCATTGCGTCGATGCATCGTTCTGGTCGTAGCGAATCGATCGCAGCCATTAGGAGTTCAACGAGGTAAGAACAATACTCGTGGTCCTGCTGTACTTGCTTCATGAAACAACTATAGGCAAATAGTGGTTACTAGTCACCCGAATGCAGTTTGGCATCGCTCCTCGGTGACGTACACGGTCGAAAAATGCAGTGACGCAAGTGGGTACGGTACGTTCTATGAAACTGCTGTAACAGAAGACCTGATGTCTGTTGTTGCAGAGTCGCAGATACTTCACTAATACAGCAATAAAAATGAACTGATTTTAAATGGGAAATGAGAGACGTGAAAATTGTTTTCTGAAGGTCGTAAGGTTATTGGAATAAATTGCGTAACGTGTGAGTCATGTGAATTACCTAGCTCAGCTGATAGATAATAACAAATTAATATTTAAGTAAAAGTTGGAATTTTGATAAATATTATTGAATTATTTCAAACTGAGTACAGCAATTATTTCGTGAATGAACGAAAAATGAAATCATAAGCGTGGATTGCAAATTTTATATTTTTGATGTAATTTGTCAGAAGAAAAAAATTTCATTTTACAGCGCAGTTTATTTTAAGCTAAACATGCTTTGTATTCGTTTGATCATTTACCCAGCGTTATTTTCGAGAGGAACTTTTGTTCAAAAAAGAACTGACAACCTGAGGAAGTCTCGAGTGCAAGACAGCAGGAGCTCCGCCACCACTCGCTCTTGTCGCAATATTGCATGAGACTTGGGAGACACGCGAGTGCTAGCAGTGGCGGCTGCACGAATAAGGGAGCGATTTCAGCATCACAATTTCAAGCAGGTCACCAGCTCTGAAGGTCTGCGTTGTTTCCCTGCGCGGGGAGGAGCTGAGCGTGAGGTAAGGTCGTACTTTCTTTTTTTTCTCTTCCAAATTTCCTTTGTGCCTCAAATGTTGCAACATTTTCTCCCTCCTCAAAGCTCACTCGGGACTTGATTGCCTTGTGTGCTGGACTACAGTGCGAATATAATTCAAGAAGATATTATATTAAATTAACCCTAATGCCTACACAAGTGCATGAGATTAGGTTATTGCAGTAAGGTTCAGTCGTAAAAATATGGACAGACCGTGAATGGCCAGGCCTGTCTGCCCCCTCTACAGGGCACACGAGCCCCTCCTCAACACGTCTTCTTTTGTAACGATATCCACGATGAGTTTCTTTTCACCAGGTGCAGACGCTTTATTTACCCGATGTAGGCGTCTGGGCACAAAGATTGCATCTAATAGAATTGTTATTGCCTTCGGGGACAGCTAAAAGATCGAGCCTTCCTCGGCACACGTTGCTGATCTGATGTGTTTGCTCACCACTATTTCCTTTTGATGTCCGACCGGAAATGGAACGCGTGTAGCAGTTCTCTTGTACGATTTACGTCCGGTTGTTAAGAGTAGTTACTATGTATTCGGTACAAAAGTCCTCCTAATGTTCAGTAAAAATTGATAAGAGTCTACCTATCACTTCCTGATTCCGCACAAGCTCATTGGAAGAAATCTCGGCCCTGATAACTGATCGTAAAGCACACAGCACCACTTACCCTCTCGCAAATCCACGGGTATTGCTCCTAACATTCAACTTACTCCCCAAGAAGCAGTAGCACTCTCCTGCTCGGCCCTGGGGTCATTAAGGCTGAGTGAGCGCATTAGGAGTTTATACTCACGGTGCTCTGCATGAGAAACTTTAATTGATGGTGCCTTAGATAAAGGTATACGAGTGCAAGCAGTAGAGAGGAGGGGGATGAGATCGTGGCTTAACTTCGCATTTGATAACACTGGGTCATTTAATTACACTGGGTTGTGTATGCTTGCTATAGCTGACGTTTTGAATGTTAATGTGTGATATTTCTACATTGTTCAGACAGATATATTAACATAACATACAATTGTTGTTTTAAAGTTTTAATATAATTCTTGGGGCTAAATTTAGGCTGACAAAGAGAATAAACGCAGAAAGCAAAGGGCAGGATGAAGTATAGTGACATTATTGGATATAATTTTCTACATTAAATAAAGATGATGTATGCACTTTTCGTGATCTAATTCTTTTCTTTATTTTAGTACACTCGTAAGTTTCGAGCAAAAATCGTGTGGCAACTATGGAATGGAGAAGATTTATAGCTGGGAACCGAGATTCATATCTGAAAAAATACTTACAATAGGCGTCAAATTTTTAATTTATATTTGACTACAAGTATCAGCAAAATTCAGCATTAAATGCGATATTCTGTTGATATCAAGAACTCCTGCAAATGTTAATTATTGCATTTAATTATCAGAAGCGTCTCTGGTATAGAAAAATCACTTTGTGTTTGAAAGTATTTGTACTTTCAGCCAATGCTATCAAATTTAACCTGAAATGTTTGATGTCAGTTTTTTTTAACATAATTTCATTTAAATACAGCTCGAGTTATATCGATATAGAAGCTCTAAATCAAACGTACGCAAATAAAGGAAGAGAATAAAATTCGCCCAACACTTTAATTACTGTTTCGCATCCTGTACTGTGATGAAGTGTTTTCTTACTTGGTGTGAAACGATTAATTTTTCAAGACCCATTGTCATAGGCGCAAGGCAGATAAATCATGAGCTAATTCGAGTAATATGATTCATCACTAGCCAAGAATGCGTCTCTCAGTGGTGTGCAGACCTATCCCCTATTGGAGCCTATGCTCCCAGCATTGATCGAACCCAGCCTGGGCGTCTATAGAGGCTCACGTGTAACTGCAGTCGCTGCTCAGAGCTGTCACAAGACTTATGATGGTCTGAAAAATAGCGTCCGAGGGGATTAATTAGGATAGTAGGATTCTTTATTCAAAATCACTCACATCGATTTAGAATATGAAATTAAAATGCAGAATGTGACTGACACATTCGAAGGTGAATGCAGCTTCGCGTGTGCCTATTCTGCCAAAAGATCAGGTAATTTTACTGATATTTTAATTCTGCGGTAAATACATCCAATCTAAGTTCTACGATAACCAGGTCACGATTCTGTGATATTGACATAACTACAACGGGAATGCTGCTGCTTACGCCAAGAGTTCTTTTCTTTCGTTGATTAAGCGTGGTTGTTTTCCGTGGTATTTTTAGAAGAATGGACGTTGATTTCAGTTTTTGTTCTAGAATTATTTAAAATGGATTTCAGTTTGATGCATCATATACAATTAACACTCGTTCGCAAGTTAAGTTAGGTGGTGCAAAACAATTATTCGAAGTATTGTTCATGACATTATTGAATTTTCGTGTTTGCAGATGAAAGCTGAACAAAGATTTGAATTGGTAAATTTTTATTTCACTCTCATATTGTCTTAAAAAATCAATGCGTTTATCAGCTCAAAAGATTCAACAAAGATGGGTACTCAATTTCACATGTCAAACCAGAAAGGGATTTTTTCGTTTGTGCGTTCAATTCATTGGAAAATTTTCCTATTCAAATATTGCTATCTCCTTCTGCAGCTGCGACTATTTTATAAACGAAGCTAATTGAGTTGGTTCTTTTGTAGTTTTCTGAGCTTCATCGATGGTATTGCAACCAAGGCGCATCTTTTGTTAGCTTTGCCAGCGCAGGATAATTTTCTTGCTGCTTCATCGATTCCATCGAACAACTCGGTGACCTCCAAGAAACACGGCAGTCAAGGTTCTAATTTGAATAGTCAGCCAAAGTTGTCAACTCATTCGGCTCGCCGTATGATTGTTGAAGTTCATATCTAGTGGAATTGGAAGCACATTAAAACCTGTCTGAAAATATAACTTTGATTGTTATGTGAGTTTCAAATGCTGTCAGCTTATAGTGACAGCATTTGATATATACGCAAATCAGTGCCGATGAAGTGTAATGTTTTAATGAACAGAACAAAACACATCTATAAAGAGACTAGTTGTATAAGTACGCGTCAGCAGTGTTTTTTCTTTCATCTTTTAAAAACTAAGTGTTGAAATATCAGAGTTTTTTCAAAAATTCTTCATTGATTATACAATGACTTCGGATTTTCGAAGTGGTGGATACACTACATAGACGTTGAAGATGGATGTAAGTTGATAATGGATGATTGAATGAATAGTTAGTGCAGGTGATGATACAGTACAGAGAATGCAATAAGAGAAGCCTTACAAAATAATTTAGTGCAAAAACATTATTGTGGCATAATTGTCTCGTAGATCTCTTTAATTACGTTTTAGCAGTCCTTTAATGACAAAATTTAATAAAAATTGAAAATTTCCTTAGGGAACGAAGATAACTGTCTAATTCAGAGAACTGAGCGCACCGTTAGGTTCTACGTAATTGTGTCGACTTTGTAGGAGTCCTAATAGACTTTTTTCCGCTTGCTCATATATCCGCGCACAAGTCCCTAGGCCGCTCTTAGCGTGTTTACAGAGACCTGGAGGGCTAATCTGTGAGCCGGGACCTGTCAAAAGGGGGGAGAACGGGGGGGAGCTGATGAGACTCACGTTGTGCCTGGGATGTGGAAGAAATTTTGCTCTGAGTTACGGTAGAGAGAGCGCTGTCTGGTGAGCCGCGTTGAGTTTGTAGTAGTCCAACATCATGATTGTAATTTTGGATGCAATTTTCTAAAAATTCGAATTGAAATCGACTGCTGGCAGCATTTTGATACAGTCAATAATTCAAGTTCTTGTGCGCTTATTTACTTCCCATAAATTCATATAGCAGGATCTCTAACTTCTACACTTACATGATTTTTAAAGATGGGATGAAGGAGATTACTGTTCTGTTCACTGATGGAAAGAACAAAAAGACGTGGGCTTGTCGGACAGAGGTCAGGACAACGATGGGCAGGGGTGTGCGTCGCCCGTATAAAACTGCTAAAACTGTGCCGGCATCAGAGAATCGTTGAGGATCTCCAGTATTTAGCGAGGAGATCAAATCGAAAGGGAAGATGATGCTCTTAATTCGCCTGCTTAACGCAGCAGAGGGGAATCGGTGGCCTCGAACCAATGCATGCTGATGAGGGGAGGCGTGTGAGAGCCTCCTCGAGCTCACGCTCACACCTTCATCGCTCAGGTTTTCTTAATGCATTTTGTTCGATTTTTTTCTATTGTGTTAATGATGCATGTCGGGGGTATGTTGCAAGTTATCTCCACATAGTCTTTCATGAGATGTGTTTGAGTGAAATTGGTTTTCGATGCAATTATGAACCGAAACTTATCAATAATTTGAAAATTAATTTCTGAAAAAGTGATTCAGTGTTGAGGCCTTCTACGTATGTGGCGGTCACTAGCGCCAGAACTGAGCAACATCTGACGGGTCGCGATGTTGTGGGTCGCGATGTTGTGGGTCGCGATGTTGTGGGTCGCGATGTTGTGGGTCGCGATGTTGTGGGTCGCGATGTTGTGGG
>JACJUY010001749.1:59700-79890 GCA_014220935.1 Platorchestia sp. MABIK
TGTTGTGGGTCGCGATGTTGAGGGTCGCGATGTTGAGGGTCGCGATGTTGAGGGTCGCGATGTTGAGGGTCGCGATGTTGTGGGTCGTGCTGTTGTGGGTCGTGCTGTTGTGAGTCGCAATGTAAGAAGTGAGCTGGGATGTTGCGGGTCCAGGAAAGAACGTCATCTATTCAACTTCACCATGACTGGCTTGTATGTAACTTCATTAGAGTCGTCACCGTGGTGGATCCTTTGGTTTTCATTTTTGACCAGAAATGATCTCGATGATTCGATTATTTAATTGTCCTGTGGTCAAGGTACCGTTAAGTAAAACCAATAATGAAACAATTTTGATTTTAATAGTAATTGCAATAATTAAATTGCTACTGCTGACAATTACTGATAATCATATTGATAGCCTATGGTTATAAAAATTATTTAATGTATAGTTCTAGCATAGAAAAAACACCAATGACAAATAGGCCTATTCAAAGGCTGAATGGTTTTTTAGGCGTTCGGAAGTATTTTCGAAAATCATTTTAATCACCATTTGGTTCCGTTAAGGAACAACTTTTTCAGTTGGGACTTCTGTGGAATGAATCACGAATAATAACGATAAACTGTCACGCGAAAGAGCCTCACGCGTCTGTGAATGATTATTTTTTGTGCAATCATGTCACGCGCGCCGAGGGGAGACTTCGTAATCGAGTGGCACAACTCTGTCCCTCGCATGCAAACATTCTAATTGGCTGGCTTGTGCTGCTGAGCGGTCGACGAGCGGCATAGCGTTTGCGCTCGCAGCCGCGTTACAAGTGATGCATTCCGCCCCTACAGCACGACCAACTGTGCCTGCGCGTCAGCATAGCTCCCCAGGAGCCAGATATTCTAATGATATAGACGTCGAAGCGTTCGCAGCCGGGGGTAAAAGTTCTATTTTGAACTTGGACAAGCAGCTTGCTATTTTTTCTCACCAGTACTCTGAATTTTAAATTTTGTGAGGAAAATTTGAGCCCTGATCACCCGATGGCTTGTTTTAGCTTCGAATACGTGAACTGTATGAAAATCTTGCTCCAGATCCCGCATCGGCAGCCATATAATAAAACAAAAATGGCACGGAATGAAATTATTTTTGTCATTGTGAAATAAAGTCTCAATTGCTGAGGACTCCAAGACGCGGGCCATAGTAATCTATGCAAATAAATTCAAGTAATTCTATTTTCCTAACAATATTTTACTTGAAGCCTTCATTGCGGGATAGCCTTTCTTGATTTGTATTATTCCTAGTGGCAATAATTGTTGAGTGATGCTGAGAGCAATATCTTTATTGCAATCCTCTCATTGTATCTCGAAAGTGATATATCTTGAAACTAGTTATTTCATTAGAATAATCTTTATTTAGTAGTGGTCTCATTTTAATCAGTGTCGATAATCAAAGGAATTTAGCACTGAGAATGCAACCTTTGTCTGGAGTTACAATAAAAATTGTTTTTTGTCATATTGTTCGGCGATTACGAATTCACCGCAACATCATCGATCCAAAGTGAAGCTGTGAAAATCTTGGACAGTCTAATTACCTGCATATCTCAGAGAACATGCCCCCAGGCTGCTCATTGTGCCCCTGATTTCTTGAATCAAATTATAAACTACACGTTGTCTCGTCTTATTTGCTTCATTTAGCGTTTTGATGGCAGTCAATACTTCGCAGATATAGGTGTGTTATCCCTGATGTTTGGATGCAGACGTTCCTATCCTAGCATGCGGATCCAGAAAGCAAATATGCAATTCTACGTACATTGATGAGTGAGTCCAATGATTTAGAGACGTGTGACCAGATGTGTTGGTCTAGGTATGTGGGTCCAGATTTTCATATTTAGATGGGTTGGTCCAGGTGTGTGGGTATAGAACGCACACACCCAGGCACAAGTATCAGCGTTCCTGTATTCGGAGACTGAACATAAAAACCATAAGTTTCGATCTGGAAATTACTGATTCCAAACCTTTGGCATAAAAGATTTTTAAGCGTCTTGTAGAAGGAAGGGCTCATCGATTTTTATGTTTGTTGTCAAAGAAGAAAGATTCACACGCGACTTATGTTCGTCTTCGCTGCAGCGAAGAAAGCGGTAGCCGTAGGACGGGCGAAACAGAGACAGACAGAAGGTTTGGAAGATTTCTCTCCATTTCCTGTAGTGAAAAATGAAATGAATTATTAGAAATGATGAATTATTACTCGTGAGATGTGAGTTTTACCTTTACTGAAGATATTTTTTATGACTTTGAAAAGATTTAGCATGACTGACCAATGTTAAAGCTGAGCTCAGTAGCCTGACACGAGCGCATCACCAGCAGGTGTGAGCAACACACTTGAGTTGCCTCAGTACCGAGTAGTAAATATACACAAAATGGCTAGCTCCTCAAATTACCGTTTTAATTTTTATTTCTCATCGTGCATTTCTTTTTAAATGATTCTTCCCACGCAGGGGACGAATTTTGTGTTTAGTGATTGTAATTGATGTTTTCTAAGAGAACTACTCAAAATGGTTACCCGTATTTTTTTAATTTCTTCAAATTTAGGATGGAAATTTTCAAGTTGGGCATGAAGATGCTGGACAAAATTAGATGGGCATTTAGGAGTTCCCAAGATGAGATAATAATGATTCAAAGTCAGTGAAGTCCTGGGAAACCTTTTTCCTCACAAGTCTTGGCTGATGTGCAAACAGCTTTTAGCAACTCCGTGGAATTTTTGCATTCTGTAGAGATCAGCGGCATTTTGTTGAAGTTAATATTCTGCAACCCTTCTAACTATTGCTCAATAGAATTGATCGCCATGTTTAGGAACTAATTGTAATTTTTAAATCGTAATTCATTGATTGAACTGATATTATCTCGTTCTCTTTTTTCAATATCATAAAAGTTTTAAAATTACACAAACTCTCCAATAGTATGCGAAGCTTTAAATGTTTTGGAAGACATATTTTCTAGGGGATCGTTTTATGAGAGCGGCTAATGCACCTGAGTTTGTGTTGAAAATCGTTACTGAGCAAAGTGTTAGATGAATTCCTTTCAAAAATTTGCGTTCATGGATTTGCGAGACACCAAATTGAAAAAAAATCATTTTCCTAATTATTGCTCGGACAGACAGACTTTCACTTATTTTAACACTGGGAGGTAGCTTTTCCCCCTTTTTTCACTGGCAGGAAGAATTTCACTCATTTTTGCTCTGGGAGGCAGATCTTCCCTCATTTTTGCACCGAGAGACAGACTTCTCCCCCATGATTGTACTGAGAGGCAGATTTTTCTTCAACATTACACTGAGAGGCAGCCTTATCTTTCATTATTTCCTTAGGAGGCAAACTTCCCGCTATTGCACCGAGAGGCGAACTCTACCGGAATGCGCTCTAAGGGGCAGACTTTGCGTGATTGACGGATCAGCGGAGATCTTGCAGGGCTGGACTCGAGGTTTGCTTCCAGGCCGCGCATTTTGTGTAGCGTGAGACCAGCGCACAGTTTTACGTGTTGGTGTAAGGGTCCATGCTCGCTGTGGTCGTCGTGGGTTTTTAGGAGAGGCCAGGAACATTTAGCTTGACTAAAGGGCTTTCTTCAGAAAGAGGCGGGCCATCAATCTCAGCAACGTCTTGTCTTGAAAAGGCTGGACATTCAGTCTGATTTAGAGTCTTCATTTTGAAGTGGACGAATATTTATTCTTCCGTTGCGTCTTGTTTGAGAAAGGTACGAATGTTGAATGATGTTCCTGCAGAGTGGGCAAATAAAGCAGGAGAGAATTATCGTCGCTGCAATAGATGAGAGCTGCGTCAGGACTAAATGAGCTGCGAAGCAAACAATGAAGCGCTGTAAGAAGCGAGATGGTGGCCGCTATAGCAGCCACTGACGCTCCAGGCACTCCAATTCGTCTCCGTCGCCACAGCGGCGCTGGCTATCGCTCTCGTCCTGCATTGCTGCGTGCTGCCTCTGCTCTGGGGCGCCTCTGCACCTGTCGTGCTCACGTGTTAAGGCTCAAATTCTTTGTTACTTGCAAACTGCGCAAGTATTCCACTATAGCTGTAATTTTATGCTTTGCTGTGTCGCTCTCATGAGTGTTCACGTATGTTTAGGTGCAGAGGGAGTTTTTGCGTGCGCTCAGTTGTATCTGTTGCCTTCATTTGTATTTGTTAAGACTCATTTATTTTTTTTCAGGGAATCTCGAGTACGATGATCGGGTTTCTTGTTCATTATTTGGATGTTCCAGTCATTTGTTCATTTGTGACTGTTTATGATCATCTAGATTTATAGGATATCACTCATTTCTGCTTAGTTTCTTTATGGTATTTCTTTAGTGTTAAATTAAGTTATTCAAATTTTGCTGAATTCATTGCGGTCTTCATCACAATTATCATAATTGTGGTGTTGCATTTGATGCCAGCCTGTAGGGATGTGTTTGAATGGGATGTGCATTTGTGGGACGTGTGGGGTATGTATGTCTGGTATGTACGTGTGGGGTGTGCATGAGTGGTGATGTGAATTGCGCATGAGTGGGATATACATGCGTGAGGTATGTATATGTGAAATGTCCTCGTGTGATAAATCCATGTTTGGAATACGACTTGTGAGACGTCCGAGTCCGGAGTGTCCACGTCCACCTGAGGAATGTGCACGTAGATGTCCCCGTGAAGGAATGTTCACGGTTGGAATGTCAGTTTCCTCTCCGGAACTCGCTTATCAAGAAAGATGAGCTCCCGTTACATCCTGCAGCGAGTGACGCGCTCGATGCACGTCACTTCACTCGCCTAGAAAGCATTGTTCAGGCATTACCTCCCAGGTTTGTAATTGGTGGGGCCAAATTTGTCTGCTCATGAATGATACACTCCTTATTTTAAGATCTTTGGGCGATTAAAATTTGAAGGCCCTTTGTTTTTAGAGATTTGCGCAATGACCGCCTGACATTCTGGTGGTTTGGTAATCTCAATCAGCCTGACTGAGTCGGGCATGCCGATTCACAAATCTCCAACCCATTAGGAATTACCTTGCGCATATTCACGCAGGTGCGGAATCTCTTGTTTTGTTCCGTGGCATGATGCGTCACACACCAGCACATGAGCGTCGTAACTTGGCGCATCCGTTGCGAGACTTCTCTGCAAATTATGTCAATTGAATCATGATTCAGAAGACCTGTGCTGCTACCCGCGAATCTTCCAGTGGCGGCTGTGAGCTCCTTATTCATATTACCTGCCTATATGACTTGCTCAGTCGTGAGAGAAGAGAGTGTGTGCAGCTGCTACTTAATTTGCTTGCATTTCTCATATTTTCTTTAGGATGAGGTGAGGGGGACACTGAAAATGAACAGAAGTTTACTTCTAAAAAGTTCAAACGTAAAAATGGCATTGCAGTTATTAATTTGTTTATAAAAGTGTTAACTTTGAAAATCATTGATGTGAATGTTTCAAAATTAGAAACACAATATTCATTGGAGAAAGTTTACTGATACCATGAATATGTGCTATGGTCTGGAGTACGTATGTTTTGAACGAGTGTCTCACGACCCACCGCTGGATCTGCAACCTTCATTTCTCATTTATGTGATAGTTGAAATAGCGTAGGAAAGCATAAACGAGCTTTTTGTTTTGTACTTCAGAAGAATATTGCTGGTCGACCTAGAGTGCGTGCCACCTAACATGAGACCTTGCGCTGCGCTATTTCTGTCCCCATTATTCATCAAATTTCGCATGAAGTTCATTCTCTTTGCTCTGGACAGAGAGAACACCGGACATAATCATCTGCTGATTTTATTATCACAACACGTACCTCATGGCTGAGCCTCACGACCACACACAGTGCCTCACGCGCCGCTATTGCGCAGCACGAAACTTGGCCTCGAACTTTTTTGCCGGTATCTCTTGTGAGCCATTGATTGTAGCTAGCGTGGCACGTGTGCCGTACTGCAGCCAGCGTGGCATGTGTGCCTTACTGCAGCCAGCGTGGCATGTGTGCCCCACTGCAGCCAGCGTGGCATGTGTGCCCCACTGCAGCCAGCGTGGCATGTGTGCCCCACTGCAGCCAGCTTGGCATGTGTGCCCCACTGCAGCTGGTATGTGTGCCCCACTGCAGCTGGTATGTGTGCCCCACTGCAGCTGGTATGTGTGCACCACTGCAGCTGGTATGTGTGCCCCACTGCAGCTGGTATGTGTGCCTCACTGCAGCTGGTATGTGTGCCCCACAGCAGCTGGTATGTGTGCCCCACAGCAGCTGGTGTGTGTGCCCCACTGCAGCTGGTGTGTGTGCCCCACTGCAGCTGGTATGTGTGCTCAACTCTCTCCACTATTCAGTACCTGGTCGCCAGTCAGCAAATTACAGCGGGTAGCAAATCAATTTACATTTCCTAATGTCTGCTGAGTGGTCTGTTCTTTTGTGCTACCTCGCTCTGCCTCGGAGAGTACTGCCTCAGCCTCACGCTGCTGCCTCAGCCTCACGCTCTTGTCTCAGCCTCACGCTCTTGTCTCAGCCTCACGCTCCTGTCTCAGCCTCACGCTCCTGTCTCAGCCTCACGCTGTAGCCTCAGCCTCACGCTGCTGCCTCCGCCTTCCGCTGCTGCCTCCGCCTCCCGCTGCTGCCTCAGCCTCACGCTGCTGCCTCAGTCTCACGCTGCTTCCTCAGTCTCACGCTGCTGCCTCAGTCTCACGCTGCTGCCTCAGTCTCACGCTGCTGCCTCAGTCTCACGCTGCTGCCTCAGTCTCACGCTGCTGCCTCATTCTCACGCTGCTGTCTCAGTCTCACGCTGCTGTCTCAGTCTCACGCTGCTGTCTCAGCTTCCCGCTGCTGTCTCAGCCTCACGCTGCTGCCTCAGTTTCATGCTGTTGTCTCAGCCTCACGCTCCTGTCTCAGCCTCACGCTGTTGCCTCAGCCTGACGCTGCTGCCTCAGTGTCACGCTGCAGTGACTCGCCGTTAGTATTCAGTGTAAACTACCAAGAGTTACACTGAAACTCCAGCTATCAACTTTTGTAATGTTTATGTCTATAAAGCTGCACTATTTTAGTAACATGACGATATACGGTCCGTGATAACTCAGATTTTTATTTATGCATGCGTTATTATCTCATAAAGTTCCTATTCTGGTCATTGCAATCGATGTGTACTGGCATACCGAAGAAATCCTTGAGCTCTGAGTCGTTTCGATTTTGGACTATATTTACAACTAAATCACATCTCTCAGCGATGAGCGCTGCTCGAATAAATTTAAGTCTGTCAAACACGGTAGAAATTTCATTGTTTTGTCAGAGGCTCGAGTTTGAAGATGGAGGGAACTGCGGAACTTGCTCACGCATATGGGTACTTGAACACGTACAGACTCAAGTGCTCACGGACATTAGCATCCGCCGCCACTCGCACGCACACACGTACTCCACTGCCAGGCATACGTGCGGCCGGTCTTCTGCTCTTGGACACCAGTGCATCAAAGACAACACTCAGTGTATCAATTCGCATATGCGCCGCCGCGTGTGCTTGTAGACACCTGCAGAGTCACAGCACACGCGCACTGCCACGCAGATCGACCTGGGTAGAACAAAGCGTCTGCGTCGCATGAATGCTGCAGTCCGCTGCAGCGGCCGGGGCCGCGCATCTCGATAAGTGTGCAAGAAATCTTGTAGTCGAATTTCTCGATTTCGATGAAGTGAATCATCTTATTTAACGAAAGTTTACCTCAATGCGAGAGTTGTGTAATCGCAATTCGTAAAAACTTCTCATGTACGTCGGCTAAGTACGAATTTTTTCGCTCCAGCTGACTGTGCGTTTCAAGGTTCGTTCATTCTGACTGCGGAGTCGATGAGAGGTCGCAATGTGCCGAAGAATTCCGTGAGTGATTTTACGTATCCTCGTAAGGTTCCGATCCCTATGGCAATGTAACTAATGCAATTTTTATATTGAAAGTTAGGAATTAGAGGCGAGTTTTCGGAGGCTCACAACAAGTTGTGTTGAATTTTTAATTTCCTTTCTCTCGTGTTAGTGGTTATTGAGTTAAATTCGTGCCAATTTGCATGTGAAAATTTTCAAGGCACCATCGTGTATTCCTACGAGAGCAATTTGAACATCGCAAGTTATCTCACTTTCACTTCACTACAAAACTGCAACTTCTGTAACCGTGAGCGCTCGAACGATCGAACGCGTTTACAGACTACATAGGGTATTTTCCAGCTTTGCCTTGTCTGCAAATAGCGAGTACTTGATTCTGCTTGGCAAATGCAGAGGAAGTTTTGAATTTTGGTCATCGTGTAGCTGGGAGACGAAGAACCAACTTGACTAGGCAGAGGTGAACCAACTGAAGCATCTGGTTCCCCAATTCGTTTTTTAGACTTGGCTGAGACCCGCAGGAGAGGGTACATGTACGCCAGGAATGTGGTGCGTTGTAATTACGGTCGGATTATTTGGCTCATTAACAGGTGTTCTGGGTCAAAACTCCGTTATTACATTTCCAGCAGATTGCTCAAAATTAATTTGATCGAAAAATGTTTTTAAATGATGACCGAAGTACTTAAATACATTATTCGCTTCGTTATTAATTTAGGCAAGGAGTCTTGAGTTCTTTTAATCAAAGACAGGTACTTAAGAGAGTGCTTTCTGCCGCTTTGTTTGCCGCCTTGCATCCTCTCTTACATGACGGACCCATAGAGTGACATTTCTCGCTTTTTTATTCCAACGCGTAGTATGTTACAATCTGACCGTGTAAATCTTTAAAAGTTCCTTGGCTTTTTTCCGTTACTTGGTATGCTTTTTTCAAATGAATACTAAATTCAAGACGTGAAATTTTCAGGCAGCTCCGTCCCTTTGGATCAATGAGCGTTCTCAGGGCTTCTTCTCCTTGACCTGCGCTCGCATTCTCGAGGGCGAACAAAAAACAGAGAAATGATCTAGAACTGTTGGCGCAGACAAATTCTGGCCTTGGACCACACCCGTAAATTTTGGAACAATCGTTCGCCAAAAGTTTCTCGTCGAGTTTGATTTACGCAAGTCATTCGAAGCCATTCCCTGGAGCCCGGCAAACCTGTCCTAGTTACCAATAACGTCCTGTAATTAAGCACCCAGGTACTGGTAAATGGCCACATGCGCTTCCAGATTTTCAGGTACATTGTCGGAATTCTTCGATACATAACTGTTTTTAGATATGCTCTCTGATCATACATTTGTTTGTCAGTCTCGTCAAAACCAACTTCTGTCAAACGCATTATCAATGCTGACTGATAGTTGTCAGACTTGTTACCTACAACGGAAGACGGAGTTCAGGACTGCAATGAAAGCATGATTTTTGGTTTCTACGGAAGGAATCAACAACTCATGGTCTGAGACATACGCAGTGTCGTATTCAATTGTGTCACTCGTGCTCGCTATAGTTTTAATTAAAAAATAACTTCAACCAACGGGAACAAAATTTCACAGTCGTGCTATTTACCTGAGCTGTTCGACAAAGATCCGCTTTTTGTTTCATGAAAACCTTCTTACCAAGTCGGTGTCAATAACTTTAGTGAACTGTGTTTCTCATTGAACACATTTTTTTTGTGGCTAGGGAGGCTTGAGCTAACTTATTTGATCTTAAGTCTCTACAAATGATGGAGAAAAAGCCTTTGACCCAAATGAAAATTACCCGGTAATGTACTCTGTTACTAATAAATCAAATAGGAACGAAATGTGGTACGACAAGTCACGAAAGGTTTCAGTTCAAAGAAAAATTTACTGACTGGAAATTAGAAGATTAGAAGACTGAAGTTGCCATCATGGCCAACCTATCCGGGTCGCCTCATTGCGCCGGTACTGATAAAATGATTCAGACTCGCGGGCGGTGGACGCGGCGGAGCATATTGTGGTTTAACCAATGCAATGTTTAATGTGGTTTAACCAATGGTTAAGTGCAGTCACTCGGATCAAGAACTGCATCGAAGAATTATTGTACGATTTTCCCGGCAATGTAAGTGAAGTGAGCGCTCTATTGGAAAAGCTTAATTTGAAGATAGTGGTCTTTCGAGAGTTGTATGAAGAGGAGCAACAGAATGACTTAAGCGAGGCTGACAAAGAAAAATTCACGAAGTTGTTCGATGAACATTGCCCCCAGATGTATTCTTTCTACCTGGCTATGGAAAGCAAGATGAAGTCTCACCTTGACAAGAAAGAAGTGGATAGTTTGCGTGCTGATAGCGTGGAAAATAGAGCATCTATCACGCGGGTCACACCAATCAGTAGCTAAATTAAAAATAGCGGAGAAAAAGGCCACAATTGCTGCTCGGGAAAAGATAACTGAAGAGACCAGGACTCTGAAGGAACAACAGTTGAAACTGCGCATCGAACTCGATAAGCTATAATTTTTTTACAGACGAGGAAAAGTGCAAATTTTATCAAATAAGCTGTTCAGGAAATGGAGCATGAGAATGACTCGCAATCAAACCGAAAGCGCCTTCAGTCACCTACCTCTAGTGTCCGTTGTATTTAGATGCAGATTTAGCTCAAGTTCTTGCCAAGCAGAATGGAATTTCTTAGCCTTGGTGAAAGCCCAGCAATGTACTCTGCTGCTCAATCGTGCACCTGAGGTTTTCAGTAGTGATGACGTCACAGAATATACAGCATTCAATATACCGTTCGAAGAAAATAATTATGAAGAATAATTGTGATGATGATTCTTCACGATATTATTCCCTCTGTCTGTTCACTAGTAGCCACGCCAAGCAGCTTGTTACCAATTGGAATTACGATGACCCAGGTGTCACTTTTGAAAAGGCCATGGAGCGTTTAGAAAGCAAGTACGGCAACTCATGTGTCAGGTCTCATACGTACTTGAAGAAAATTGAGGAGTGGTCGAAGATAAGCCACTTTTCGATGCCAAAGGATTTAAAGAATTCTCACTGTACTTGATCAGCGTTGCTAATATGATACCAGGATATGGCGAACTGCGACAATGAAACAACAAAAAGGGAATGAAAATTACCTTCGATAAGTTTTTCTTTGACGCGGTGAAGACCTGGAGAGCACATATCTGTATGATTCAGGATAGAGGTTAAGAGTGCTGCCTCAACCTGCTTGAGGTACGCAAAGCAAGCAGATCATCTACTTTCGCTGCAGAGGACGCGAGCATGGATGCATCGAACCTGAGCAGCGCTAGCGGGAGCATGAGCAGAGCAAGCGGCGGTCTGCACGTCAGCAAGTTGAGGCGGAGCTCGTCGCAGTTCCGCGGCCATGGAAGCTGCAACGACGGTGTGGGCGTAGGCCGGCAAAACAGTTCTAAAGGCTCGTCAGGTTCGTCAGACGTCAGTAACTTCTGATGGCATCTTCATACGTTGCTGGGTGGGGCATCTTCCTGAAAGATTTAATCAACAAGGACGTGTTCATAACAGCGTATTGTGGGGAAATCATTTCTCAAGACGAGGCTGACCACCGCCACAAAGTGTATGGCAATTACATATGCTGCTTTCTCTTTAATCGCATCAGCGATTTTGTTGTTGATACTAAGCAAGAAAAAAATTGCATCTCAAGGCCATTAACCCAAACTGTTACGCGAAAGTGATGATGCTGAATGGGGGCCATCGGATCAGTATCTTTGCTAAGCGTTACATCGCTTCTAGAGGAGAGCTCATCTTCGATTGTGAAGGTATAGGCCTACTGAGCATGTAAAGTTCGAGGGCATCTAGGCTAGAAAACCTCGAACTGGGCTAGAAAACATTAAAGGCTAGAAAACATTAGAGTAAAGGTACTCTCGGCGAAGAAGGAAATGTGTGTGATGAAGAGCCCAATATTTCGTCCACCTTCAACTTTTGATTGGATAAAATTGCTCTACAGAGTCGCTACATTTCAGCGACTGAAGTTACGACTTTCTGAAGGCAGCTTCAAAAACTCAACACTTTCGGCGGAAGAACTAGCCCATGCAGAGACAGCGTTATGGCGATTCGTTCAAGAGGAACAATTTTCTCAAGAAATTGCTCTGGTAAAACAGAATCGATTGTTAGAACGCCATACCTGTTTTCGGAAGCTGTGTCTCCTTCTAGACAATAACGGGCTACAGCGGGTCGGAGGGCGATTTCGTACCATCGCCGAATCCATCGAAGCGATGCATCTTGTTTTATTGTCAGGTGAGTCTCCTGCAATCGCTTTACTTGCTCCGAAATACCATTCACGAGGAGGGCACCTAGTTTTGAATTATTTGCTATCATCCCCAAAGGAGAAATATTAGATAGTCAACAGAAAACATAACTTGCTGAAAGAATAGCATGAGAGTTCATCATCTGCAGGAAGCTTAACGGGACAGGCCGTGGTCTTTGTCGGATTTGCCAGCCGACAGAGTAAGCGGCGATCATTCTCCATTTGACACAGCCAGAATAGATTACTTCGGACCATTCATAGTCATCAAAGGTAGAGAAAGTTCTTTGGAGAAGAAATATCGCGTAGTGTTCACGTGTCTTGCTAACCATGCTATCCACCTAGAGGTGGCGTTCTCGTTGGTCACCGATGAGACGTCCTGAAGCGCTTCTTATCGCGCTGAGACCCGGTAGCGAGGATCTATTCAGACAACGGCGCCAATTTTGTGGGTGGTTCGCGTGAGCTCAGAGAATCTCTGGGTGCTTGGAACCAGAACTGTGTCAATAACTTCAAGCATCAGCGCAACATTGAATGGAAATTCCATCCTCATTCAGCCTTGCACTTTGGCGGCACTTTGGAGTGGGAAATAAGGACGATTCGAAAAATACTGTACGCTCTAATTAGCGAGCAACATCGAAGCCTGACGGATAACTTGCAGAATGCGCTCCTTTGCAAGGTAGAAAATATTCTTAACAACAGACCTCTCACCTATCTTTCAACTGGTTCAAAGGACGTGAGGCCTCTTAACTCCGTACCGCCTGCTCTTGCCGCATGCGGTTCCTGCATCGCTGCCTCCCGGGCAGTTTTCGGCCGATGCCGACTGCACTCTCCGCTGTTGAAAGTGCGTGCAGCACATGGCGCACGCTTTTTGGCAACGTTGGCGCAAGGAATATTTGCGTCTCCTACAGCATCGTAAAAGGTGGTCCGGGAGCTACGAAAATTTCGCAGTCGACAATCTTGTGCCACTCGTGGACTCGTCACTTCCTCGTAATCAGTGGAGCGTAGGACGCATGACTGAAGCCTCAGGGTTTTGATGTCAGGGTCAGAGCGGCAAAGGTTAAGACATGGAAGTACGCTGCTGATCGCATTCCTTCAGTTAGTAGCTCAGAAGTTGTGCGTCCGATTCTAAAAGTTTTTATTAATCTAACTCGATCGCAATGTATTGTTCGGATTGATGGAGAATGGTGACTTTTGTCAAAAAAGCCGATGCTAAATGCATACATTTAAAAAAGCAAATATAAGCACAGAATTGAATAGCGTGAAAAAAAATAAATATCCTTCTCTAATCTCATTTCATCTATAGATCATTTAAGCGTTTTTGGGGTATCGCGTAAGATCGCTGCAGTCTATGTCTGTCTGCATCGGAATAAGAATATTTTTCTTGGTAAGTTTAATTACTGTTTGTTCAGCAGTTTCTAATAATGTGTTACAGCTTTCTTAGCCTGTCGGGAGCCGAGCTTTCTTCTCGCTAATATTTAACTTAATTTGTCAGTTTAATTTGTGCAATATAATTGCAATGGTTCCATCTAACAGTAGGGTCCTATATACTTGCCAGTCAATTGTGAGTCCATGATTTTAAATGTCATTTAGTTTCGTGAACGCTCACTCTGAATAGTATTTACACGCATTGTTCATGTCCGTGAGCAGGAAAAATAATTGACGATCTTTCAATAAAATCGATCCAATCAAACCGTGTGTTTGAGAGCTCCATATGTCTCCAAATAAACCCGTATTTTGATTAATCTGGGAAATTCGTTTCATGCCTGTTACAGTTACAGTAGCTCGTGGCTCGTTTCGAGAAGGCATTGCAACCAAATTAAAATTTGTACCAACACCCGATGATTGTTTCATAATGTATGAAAATTTTCATGAATGTTTAAAAACTGTTAGGAAGCAATTTTGGTTCGGAAATTGAAGATGAATGCACCTTTTGAGCCAGTGAAAGGAGGAGAATTTGCAATGATGAACAATGTTTTGATAGAATTATTAATCACAGAAACTGAAATGCTTCGATTAATTATGTACGTAGAGCCTGGCACATTGTTCTCGGCAGAAGGTGAATGAATGGCTTCAAATATCAAAGAGAAGCTCTGGCTGATTGTTCAATTTAATTTACCTTGTCCACAGAACTGCAGTTCTTTTGTGTTCCGAGTGTCACGAATTTAGTTATCGGCTGACGTTGTAGCGGTCAATGTACAATGAGCATCAGGATCCCAGAATAGATTACTACCATTTATATAGTACCTCAATCGGATCAATTTATTTTACATGCAAATGAATTGTGATGGGTTCACAACCAAAGTTACAAAGACTTTACACAACCAGGTTTCGAGTTATGGAACGTTAACCAGAAAAATTGAATCAAACACTATGATATGATGAACAGTTCGAGAAATTTCTACATGTTTATTTTACCACAAGCATGTGATGTTTAGTAAACAATTTGACTCAATGACATCACGGCGTCTTTGCCTCCATCTGTCAATCAGTTTCTTGCGGAAAAGGCTTATGTTTCAGTAATTCTTACAAATGACCTTAATTCGCGGAAGACGTTTTTTGAGCCATTTACTCATTCAGCTTCCGAACATAATCTATCAGATTCTGGTCGAGCTGACCAAATTAAATATCTCGTCATCTACGCAGATGAAAGCGTAAAGTGCGAGAAGCGAAGTTGGACACGATTATGTTTGCGCGGGAGCAGGTCGCTGCAGCATCTTCAGATGACAGCCGAGGCTGCCGTGTTGCTGCGCAAAAGAATTCCGCTTCATTCAGGATGGTTACGCAAAAAGTATCTTCTGCGGTGGATATTTTTGCGTGCCTGTGCTCAGCACCACCGGTGTTAGCAACGTGAATGCGGTGCTGATTGACGGCGGCCTGGCCTCATCACTTCGGCAGTTTTAAATAGGAAGTCGTGAGAGACACTCGCACTTGGATAAAGGTTGTATACGCTTCTCGGCCATAGGGCAAGGAACGTTGTCCTGATTGAAAACAGGAGCCTGAATAATATCATGTCGTCAGTAGAAATGCCATGTTTTTAAAAATCTTTAGTATTGACTTTCTCACGCAAACGAACTATAAAACCTGTCCCTTCTACGGAAATCATGCTAAATTCATCGCAGAATGATCTCTAAACGGAGCTCTGGTTTACACCATAAAACGTCAATCTATGCGTCTTGCATCGTACACGAGTTCTATGGTCGTTGCCAACACTTTGGATTTTGGTTAATTAGTAAAATAAATTTTGGCATTTATTCATCGTTTTGATGGACATGTTAGTGAGGTAATTTAAACATATGTCTTGCTGTATTCCACTGAAGGAATTAAGCAACCGGAAAACGAGCGCTTAACTCTGCCATCGTCGAGGAACTTTTCTTGAGATATTTTTTTCTGGACTCACTTACCAGACTTACTCACGATGCGGCAGTCTCTGAGCGCTTCTTTAAATGTATTCCAACCATTATTAGGTCTCTTTAAAATATCTTATGAGGCCAGCTTGTTATAGTTTTCCAGTGTGATAACCCTCACTCCCTACTTCAACCTCTCGCACAATGTACACGTGAGTCTCGTGAAAATATCTGCAATGTCATAAATTGATATCCATTTTTACAGCTAAGTGAAAGAAGTTTCCTTCAGGAGAGATCAAATTTGACGCTTGTTAAATGCAAATAGTTTTGCTTTCATTTTATGTATTCAAACTGTTTTTTTTCTACAAATTACTACGAAATAGAAGTTGGATTTGTCAATTAACGTTTCAGTATTTTAAAATCAGTTCTAAAAAATGCGTGAAATTTTTCCTTTCATTTCACCGAAGATGTTTTTTGCAAATAGTGCTATTATCATGCAATATTTCTATATAAATGTACTGTTGGTTATAATTTGCTCCACTGTTCCGTACATGTTGACCTCCCCAGGAGACGGCAAGTGGCCATTTAAGAGAAGAACATTTGGTTTGCAAAAAAGTTAGATAAGTTCATTGTGCGCAGTCTACAGTACAGACTTCAGCTATCTTGTTCTGACTGACTTAGGTTGATTGCATGACTGAGCTGCTCTTATTAAACCATAGTCATGACTGAGGCACGAAGGTCACAACTGAGGCACGAAGGTCACCACTGAGGTACGAAGGTCACAACTGGGGCACGAAGGTCACAACTGGGGCACGAAGGTCACAACTGGGGCACGAAGGTCACAACTGAGGCACGAAGGTCACAACTGAGGCACGAAGGTCACAACTGAGGCACGAAGGTCACAACAGAGGCACGAAGGTCACAACTGAGGCACGAAGGTCACAACTGAGGCACGAAGGTCACAACTGAGGCACGAAGGTCACAACTGGGCACGCATCATGGGGCTGATTTCACATGCCACCGTGGCTAAGCTTGTCACGTGCTGCAGTCACGCGCTGTTGTAGCCTGCCATAACCACTTGCCACAGGCACCCGTCATCGCTGTTTGCCGCAGCAGCTGGCCAAGGTGCTCCAGTGTCTAGCCCTCACGCCACGCCACCGGAGGAGGGTGAGTTGTGGCCGTGGTCTGTGTCGACTGCAGGTCATCAAAATGGCTTTCAGTCGTGCCGTAACTTCATATTTTCTCAGGTCGAGTGGAATCAAATTTTTGATGCAATTGTGGTCATTACAACTGCCGATGGCTTAGCGTTAAGAACGGCATAAGAACTCTTGAGTAATGTTGATACGATATGAATTTACACTAATTATTATTGAGCCTCGGATTTCGTTTGAGTTGACTGATTGATTAACAGTAAATTACTGAGGCTATCAGCCACAGCCACTTTCTCTGAGTTTCTAAGACTACTGTACTGAATTAAGAAAGAATTGTTCGACAGCGTAACATTTTGTGCGTTTCTCGTTTTTTGTTTCTCATATTTGTCTCTCTCTTGTATCTCTTTTTCTCTTGCAACGTCCTTTTTCTGCTGTGAATCTTTCTTTTTTCATTCCTGTATTTCTTGTATCTAACTTTTATACATGCCTTTCTTTTTTTTTTATTCCGCTTCATGTGAATGTGCGTGAGGGAGAACAAAATTAAGTGATCCTTGTTATATATATCGTACATTTACATAAGGTGTTATAGGCCAAGTATCATACATTGACATAAAACTTAGTTCGTTAAGCGCCATACTTTCATGCTATAGATCGAGTTCGTGCGGCACCACGCATTCCGTGTGTCGTGCAGATAAGCTCTCGGTACATGCGACCGTTAACAATGCATGCTCAAGAGTCAACAGCGGACGACCAGCGCTCCCTGAGTGGCTTTGATGTGCCATTGAGTTCCTTAATTTTGGCCAACTTGGGCTTCTGCGTCTTGTCCACTTTAGTTCATTTGGATGCTTATCTTCAATTATACTGCAGTGCAATGTCTCCTAGTCATTTTCGGGAAAGGAATTCAATTCTGAAGAAAGTATAATTTGGATGAGATTTAATGGGATGAGGTGCCACACTTCTTTTTTAGCAGTTTCGAAATCTGCCCGAAACGGGTTTGAGTACGCTACTTCCTTTTCATCAAATTTTTGTTCATTCTGTCTCTTCCTCCGCGCTACTTCCTTAATGCTACAAATTTCGACGCACAGAATTATTTTTTTACTGTTGATGTTATAGTAAGGAAAAGGAAATTATTTTTAGAATTGTACCTTGCATATAATTAGGGAGTTAGCTAAGCAGTTCAGGGATAATTTCACAGAGCTCACGCGATGCACGTAGGGATGATCAATGTTGACCTATACTATCCGAACGTAAACATTTTATTTGCCATAAGGTGCTGCATGTTCAATGGTTACCTATACGTTCACCCATAGAGCGGTTTCTTCACGACGTGCGTTCAGTTAAAAATCGCTGCCGGTATTTCAACAAATAAGCTCAGGAAAGCCCGCTCACCGAAGTTCAGCGCCGGTAACGTTCGTGTTGGGGCAGGTCGCCGCAGCATTTCAGAGTGACCGAGGCTGCTGCGCTGAGTAAAACTGCTCCAATTCATGCCAGAGATTTTCACTAAAGGAAAATATTGCAGTCGCAGGGACCATTTTGCGCAGTTGCTACTCAATTTCTGCAATGCCGACCACCTGAATGAGGCGCTGATTGACAGCGGTTGGCCTACCAAGATCAGGGAAGCGATTTCAAAATGAGTAGTGTGCGAGTGAGAGAGGGCATTTAACATGGGCTCGCACCCATAAGTAGCGACAGTATTTTATTCTGCGTTGATGGTCTACTATGGCGTGTAGTGGATCAGAACTGAGCCGTCACAGTGCCAGACGACTGCAGAAATCGTCAGGATTAGAGTCTTTCTCTGCGATTTTGTGTTAATCTTTGTCTAATACGTTGCGACCTTGAGCTTTGAATAGCAATTCAAGAGTCACTTCAAGGTGAAATTCAAATCTCAGCGGATGCATTACGGTTTTATTTTCCCATCAATCAAGTCTTGTCAATGAAGAATTAATACAAAAAACACAAATACCGGTTCTAGATATCTTTACCTGGACTGAACATTGTCATCTATCTTCACCCAGATTATCAGTTCCGTATTCGTTTAGATTCCGTTATTTTACTTTTCGTATACGTTCTTTTCAGCTGCGAGTGCCGATTAGATTCTCCTTATCAATAGGGAAACCTTAATTTTGTTCGCCTGTAATTACTCGCACTAGAAATAGAATTAAATCGTCGCCGAGGAAATGACTCCTGATAGCCCTGCATGGCTTACGCTCAATATATGTATTTCATGAGCATGAATAATATTGCTGTGATTTATAATGTGCATTTATATTGACATTAATAATATACAAATCTTAAGATGATCTCAATCTCTCACGAGTATTGGAAATGTAGTTAAGAACGAGAAGTATCCAAAAAAGAACATATGAGTATAGTAATAATATCGTAATAGAATTATAATAATATTGTAATGATATATGTTCTGGAACCCCAAAATGAGAACAAGGAAACCTTGCAATGACGCTGCACTTGGTGTAAATGTTATTAATTCTAGTTGCTGTGGAGAGCAGATGTGGAATAATGCAACCCAGTCACACCTAGAACAAAAATAAAAACCTAGCGACTGATGTGCAGCTGTTGGAGATTTATTTGATGAAATCAAATACTAATCTAAGATTAATTGAAAGATTTAATGAAACATATTTGGGTTCTTAAAACAATACGATGAATTAATGGACTTTTAGGCTGCTTCTAAGTTAACCGACATATTAATCTATTTTTTTCTCATCATGCAGTGATCTTTTGTAAATTTTTATATTGCGCTGTACTTTTTTACAGGGCAATGTGTTCTTGCGCAGTTAGCCACTCCTCGATGCAGTCGTGAGCTGCTAACTTCAAATCTCAGCTCTCCTGTGCATTGATCATTCCCTCTCCTTCGTGTCTTTGCCGTACATTTGCCAGCGTGAGATTCAGCCTCTTCGCTGTGTCGTCGACTCTCACTCTAAACATTCCTGCATTAGGAGCGTCCTGAGACTCCAAGTCTTCACTCGACTCGGCTTAGAGGAAATGAGAACAGTGTGAGAGATTTTTTTCTGGCTGAAAAACTCAGATTGTTTTTAAAAATAAAATTAGATCACAAAAACCGCTCAGCATCTGCCTTCTGTTCAGAGTCGCCAGATACGGGGCTTTTAATACAGCAACATATTACTTAAAATAGACGTAACTAAATACTTTTGGCAGTAAAATTTGGCCGTTCTGACCAGCGTGTCTGACAGCTCAGCTGTGGTGCCATTATAAGTGACAGGAGCGCTGCAGTGTGGGTTTAGGTTCGGGTAGTCACCACCATCACCTACTGTGATGTGACTATAATTTCTGGAGGATTGAGCGCACAAGTTGGCTTTAGGTGCTAGAAGTGTGGTGTGCTTATTGCTCGTATCCTTGTGTGAGCAGCGCCGCGTGATGTGTTCTGAGCTGTGCTGCTCTGCTGTGTGCAAGTGGCGCATCTGCACTGTACTTTATGCTCGGCTGTGTCATGTTGTGCTGTGGGCCATCCATGCTGTGCTGTGTGCCATCCATGCTGTGCTGTGTGTCATGTTGTGAGCCATGCTGTGACGTGCGCCATGCTGTGCTGTGTGCCCTACTGTGACGTCCGCCATATTTTGCTGTGTGCCGCGTG
>JACJUY010001749.1:105248-127064 GCA_014220935.1 Platorchestia sp. MABIK
CTAGTATCTAAATACATTTTCGAGTATCTTTGACCAGCTATTTTCCTCACGCATTTGATTTCAACTCTCATTGTTTAGATACAATGGGATTTAAAAATAGACAACTATTGGATCGGCCTCCCGACAGCCAGATTTCTACACCAGAGAAAGCGACTGGTCTATTTATGATCGTAAAGAGTTTTAATGAATAACAGGCAATATTTGAGAAAAAGGAACTCTGGAAACTAAAAGTCACCAGATCTTTCGTTTGCAAAGTTAGAAAGCAGCTGAATGAAAACAATGGAGATGAATAATTGGCCTCGAGATAGAGTTGGCCACGTTCAAACAGCATTGTCAACGCTCTGTTAATACAGATGCCTATGTCGAGACTCTTCAAGCCAATGTAAAGCCTTGGATAGACAGCGTAGCTAATGTGAGGGTCTATGTCTTTCAACAAGATGCGGCCCCATCCCGTAAAGCTCTCAAAACCTAAGATTGGATGGCCGAGAATTTAATGATCATGTCACACCAAACTTATGGCCTTCTTACTTACCAGGCCTTAATCCTTTGGATTATTACGTGTATGGGCGTCGTTCAAAAGGAAGTTAATAAGCATTCCCATAACACCAAATCCTCTCTGATGGAAGCAATTGCCCGAGCAATGGAGGACATAAATAAAGACCTCCTGATCAAAGCTTGCAGTCGTTTCGTACTTGAATTGAGTCGGTGATAGCAGCCGAAGGAGGGGATATATATAGAACAAAACGTAGGTTAATTTTATGTTTATTTGTCTTATAAGAAGAAATTATAAGTTTCAACGATTAACAGTTCCATTTCCTGTTTTTCTAAAATTGCGTGAGGTATCATAAGATATCTTACTCACCCTGTATGTGAAGTGAGCCTACATACCTCATCTATTACTCCCTAAAGCTTACAGACCATTTTCCTCAAATCCTTTTACGTTTGTTCAAATAATTTTTTTCTGAAGCCGTTGTTTTGCTCTGATTCGAGCTCTTTTTAACGTAAGGTTCCGACTTCGATGTCAGTGCAATTCTGGACCTTTTTGCAAGCAGATGGAGCAGTTGACGGAGCAGCACGTGCATTGAGACAACTGGCAGCATCCTGCGAGGCTAACCTACTCATTCGTAGGGCCACACGTTTCGCTCACAGTTCTTCATATGAGAATCAGAGAATTAAAGATCGATAAAAACTCCAAAAAATAAAGTCCGAGAAGTGAAAATACTTGTACCATAGGGAAGCGCATTTAAATAAAAACTTGTAATTTTTCTTCGTGTTTTACGTCCACGTTGTATAATTTTAGTAACCTCACCAATCGTTGCTGGTGGTTCCATGTATGGTCTAAGCTTCTACTGCTCCGAAGCTCTTTCAGCTTCTCAGAATTGGTAAGAAATTCCGTCGCTAATGGACCATGAACTCCGGCACAAAGACGCAATATCTTCAGGTACTCCAGCGTTCAAGTTTGCAAACTATTTTCTTTGATGCGAGTGAGGTAAGTTTTGTTCTACAGCGTTTCCTTGCAAATGACAAGTTCGGACGCAGCAGCGAGCCCAGTCATTCCGTGATTGCAGATCTGGGGCGAATATTGACGAGTGTGATTTCTTTGGGAATACGCCTCTATTAGAGTGACTGGTAGCATGCTATGTTCACCCGTAATGTCTTTCATTCTGAATGTAATGAAAGTAGAAACATTTAGTGTGGTAACTGCGTTCGCTCGCGATTTTTTTGCTTCGAGGATTTCATTATATGCAAGAATTACCCAAGGAGTAAAATTTTTTGGTGCAGATTAATTCAATAATCTGTGTCCGTCATAAAAGAAGTCAATATCAAACGCAACTTTTATCCTCTTCGCGTCAGCTCATTCATGAAAAAGTGATGTCAAATTTTCACAACTTTCATTTCGATTTGGTCGTTAGAGAAGTTTTTAAGCGGCTTCAGTTAGGCAGCTCAAATAATCCGTCCACTGGACGTGCAATGTGACATCGCCAGGCGTGTCGTCACGGAGCAGCTCGGCTCGTGCAGCTGCGGCTCGAAGCTTAAAGGCTTCGTTGTTTCAAGTGAAAGCTTTGAAGTTGTTTATAAATAACGCATCACCACACTCTTTGGAATGATTTTTAGGGCATACGCGTCGTGGATTTTTGTGAGGAGCGAAGCGTAAAGTGTAAAGTTGCGTAAAATTATGTATTGCCTAGGTCAACTGGAAAAAATGAAACCGAAGGTCTAAGGGCCTGGTTGCACAGTGCGAGTAGGTGACTTGAGAGTGGGCAGCAGCTTTCCCACTGTACTCGCATAACGGCAGCTCGACTCGCCTCACCCGGTCACACAAGTGCGCGCTGCTGGCTTGAAAGTAGGCAGTTACTGGGCCTATTCACTCGCATTGGTGCTTCGCTGTGAAAGTTCGAGCAATGTTGACAATAAATACACGTGTAAGAACAGTTAAAACTGTAATAAAAGTGGTATTACAAATACTTTGCTCTGAAATACTTAAAGCTGAAACTGCTAAAAAAGGAAGAGAAACAGAAAGCTTTGGGTGAGGAAATGGATGCAAAAGAAAGAAGCTACGCATACTATATTTAAAGAATTGTATGATGAAGACCCCCGAGAATAAAAAGCAATAATGAGGGTGACACCTGCACAAGTGGAAGTACTCTTGAATCTTATTTCTTGAAAAATTCAACGTGAAGATACACATATGAGGGAGGCTTCTCCTGCAAGAGTGAAGTCGGAAGTAACCCTAGTTTACCTTTCGTCTGGAATATCAAATAAACAAACAAACATCGGCATCTAAGGATGATTTATTTCTAATTCAAGCCTGATACATATCACCTTGTACGTTGGTTTTTCAAATGCCTAATAATTAACAGGACGCCATGACGTTTTCCCCCGGTCAAGACCTGTACCCATTTCAGACACCTGGGTAGAGTGGGGTATTGTGCTTCGAATTTTTCTCTTTTACCGAATGGAGAAAATCGCCCCCTAGCCCCAGGATTAGAACCCTCGCTGCCTTTACGGAAGGGCAGATCCTTAAACCACACGGCTATAACGAGCATATATAGATTGTTGCCGATATTTTTCAGAATCTCGAAAGATTCCATAATTAAATTTATCCCAGAAGTATGTGACGTTATCAGTGAAAGTCTCAAAGATGTACGAAAGTAAGTAACATGTATTATTCATATTCACGTTCACAGCTAAATTGTGAGCGATTCATGTATGTATGACAAATAAAGTATAAAAGTATCATAGTTGCACATAGTATTCCTGTATGTATAACAAATAAAGTATAAACGTATCATATACTTCTACATAGTATCTACTCGAGTGATAAACTCTGTAAATTGTTGAATGTTTTCCCAGCAATGATGAAATTTTCTGCAACAGCTAAACTTGTATTAGATTGTTGGGAACAACAATAAACTAAAAGAACAAAATTGTTTTTTCAAGCTTAACAAACATTCAAAACAAAACCCTAAACAAACATTATTTGAAAACACTTTTGAGACATATGGCCTCCCTTTAAAAAGGATCTATAGCCGCCAATACAATAAGCATAGGCCATAGTACATGAGATTCTGTGTGTGCTGATGCAAGTAGGTCACTAGCGCTTCCAGATTGCGATGATAGCTCAATTTGTTCACATTGTGATGGTTGAACAAGCTCAAGATAAGTAGCCGTTGTTGTTGAAGGAGTTGATGTTAAAGGGAATCCTTCAGTGGGCTGTGGTGATGGAGTACATTGAGGTCAGTAATTCGAAGGTGTGTGCATAATTCCAGCACAAAGGACATTCTTCCTGTATCAAGAAAGTAGTGCATGTATTTCATCCATCGCATCAATTCTATCAATTGGTGGTACAATAGCCTGAGTTGCATCGTTGCTTGTCTTTCAATTATATCACATTCATCTTCTGATTCCTTTGGGGTAAGCATTATTAAAGTGCTATTGAGTTCTTTCAGTTCATATCACGGCTGCTTGAATATCAAATGGCTCTGAGGGCAATTTCTTGTTCGATCTTGCCTTATTTTGGTGGCTTCATTGGTTGGATTTGATTGTGGTGCTGCGATTGTTGGTACCAGCATCAAGGTCTGCTTACTTTGCGAAGAATCTTCAGAAAACTCGTTCTCTGCGACATTGATGACTGCAGTGGTTCCTTAAAATAAACAATGCCCATTATTTTGGTTTGGATTATGACAATACCTCCAGCTATAAGCGTAATCAGTAATTACTAATGAGTGAAATAACAACTTGAAAAATTTTATTTTTGAGAGACCGACTGTGGAGTAGGATTTCAACAGGACAAATCCAAATAGGATTTCATTCGAGGTGGAATTTCCCAAATTGCTGTGGTTCAATTGATGGCAAACATATTCTGATTCAAGCACCACCAAATTGTGGTAGTGAATACTACAGTTACAAAGGAACAAATAGTATTGTCATAATGGCTGTCGTGGATCATGATTATTGTTTTAGGTATGTAGACGTAGGCTCCTATAGTCGTAATGCAGATGGTGGAGTTTTTCAAAACTGCTCTTTGTGTTCTCATCTAGAAAATGAATTAGTGTTGCATGACAATAGTGTTCTACTCGGAGATTATGCCTTCTAAAGCCGTATTTCCTAAAGCCCTACAAACAAACACCTTCTATATATAAGAGAAAAGATTTTTGATTACAGATTGAGCAGAGCTAGAAGAATTGTTGAGAATGGGTTTGGCATTCTAGCATCTCGTTTTCGCGTTTTGGGAAAAGCAATCCAAGTTAGAGAGGACGCTGCGTAAAGGTCATTTTATGTGCATGTACATTACACAACTGGTTACGTAGCAATTATTCAAGTACCTACACACCACCAGGAACGACAGATTATGTAGACATCATGAGCTTTCAAATTAATTCGGGGCAGTGGAGGTCAGAAATAATTATTGATGGATTACAAAGCATCAGACGCACACGGATTATCACGTTCCCCGCGGATTGGGCCATATGTGCGCCAATCGACAAATTGTTCGTTCACGTATCGTTATAAATGAATGGCATTTTACCTCTTTGGTGACCTATTTTAAAAATGCCTTCAATCATATGAGGTAAAGTGTTATTGTGGATTTATATTTTCAAACATCTTATGAAGGATAAAAATAAATTCGAAAAATAAAGTCGATTTTCCCATTCTCCTATTTACCACCCAACCAGACCAACAGTAAACAACCGCGGAAACGCTGTGAACGTGTTAATAACAGGCCGAATGCAATTGCCGATAAAATGCGAGACAGCTATAAAGATTACTTCATTGGCGAGGGAGCAGTTGATTGGGTAAAATAATTTGATTTCCTAAACAATAATAAAGAACTTACTAAAGTATTCGTTGTTTCTTTTTCTTTTAGATAAATAATCTTCATGATGTAATCCATCGAGTCGAACAATTTGATGGGCGATTTATGGATGACATCAGTGCCACTCCCACTTTTCTTGCTCTTCTCAACTTTTAATAACTACTGGCGATACTTAGAACGTAAATATTAAATTTTTCCGTAATATCAGATGTGGTTTGTAAGCCCATTTCCTTGCGAAGGTGCTCAAGACGCAAATTGACGCAAATTTCTGTTATAATTAGGATTCAAACAATTTCAGGAGCTGGTTTGGTCCTTATCTAGCTCGACAAATTACAAATTTTGGTCCATACTCCATCTCTCCGTCATTTTTTGGTTTGTGCAATAAAACTCAAACACTGAAATAAAAAATTTATTTAGCAAAGGATGCGCACGAGGTATATTCCAAGACGTACGAGCTACTGTTATGTTGCGATACCATGCAAGTTGACGTCCGAGTCTCGCAGGCGAGCGGCTGACGCCTGCGAGTGATGAATAAAAACAAAAATGTTGTAGTTACTTGGATGCGAGCGACTAACCTCCTGGCACATAATAATTACTCGACTGCTGCTGTCACACAGTGCAGAAGCTGCACTACAGTAACTGGCTAGGCCAGCTCGCACGCTTACTCGCACTGTGTAACCAGGCCTAAAGTGAGGAGGCATTTGAAGTGGAATGGGTATTAGAAGGTGAAGCTACACGTAAATTCGTGGAAGATGTCATGAAAAAATTAAGAAAAAGAAACACAAGAAAACGACGTCATAGGTCAGTAAAAGAAGTTGCAACCGTGAGGTATAAATGTTGGCATTAAAATGTACACAAGTGAGACGACTCAGCATGACAACATTTAGTGTGAGTACAGGGGCAGAACGCAGGACTGTATTACGCTGAGAAAGCACTCACGGAATGAGCGCAGAGTGGCAGATAGAACGAATTCCTGGAGGTAATAAATGAATGAATTTTTAACTGCAATGAATTAAACTGTTATTAACGAGGTTGCGAATGTGTAGACGAGTGAAGGTCGTACCAGTGCAAGTACTAGAGCAGAGTTCCCAAAGTTTGATTAGTTTCATCAGGCGTTACTCACCCTACGAAATGCAGCCGCCGCCAATTATAAGGATACAGTAAAACTAAATATGAATGAAGAAACTTTTATGGCCGGCGGAATTATATTTAAAACAGGATATGCATATTCATGACGACACAATATAGACAATAGTAAAATTATATGATAAGCATTAAGCATTAAAAATGTTTTACATGGCAGTTATATAATTAATTACAAGTCAACTGTATTTATTTTCAGGCTCTTGTATGGAAGGTAGTTGTGTTTTTTAAAACTTCCATTCCCTAACTGTAACTTTAACTATTATTCTACCTGTAATTTACCCTGAGCCTAACTTACCTAAGATAAATTTTATCCGAAAAGTTCTTAAATTCTTTCCTGTACCCATGTAAAACCATCCTCATTTAACAAACATCAAGTCTAAATACTATAAGAAGATAAGTAGTCAACTTTACACTCTTAATAAATATTAAAAAAAAATCGTTTTCAAGTCAGTACCCACTGCAAAATTTTCCCTACCCACAAGTGAATAATTTACCCACAGTACAGGATCCTCTGATGTTGAGGGCTTATACATGCTGCATCACTGGATCGGTCCCGCAGCAAGAACATTGTTTTTGTCTAGTTGTTAGTTTAATTTCTTCCAATGACTGGTCAACCCTAAACAAGTGTGTTGTAAACACATAAGATTAAGTCCTGCACGCTCGTATCAAAGGAATCTGGAAAATCACAAAGGTAGAGGGTTATTATGTTAAGAAGTTCATGGTCTGTGCTGAGCCAGTAAATTATAATTCTGGTAAAGTGTATCGCTTGTAATTTAGGCGTTGATAAAGTTTGTTCTATGTTCCTTAAAGAATTGACACCTTTACGTATTTAGCATTCTTTAGGTGTCGGCTTTCATTTTGTCATTCCGAAGGTCAAGAAAATAAAATTTATCAGAGCGTGCCACTAGCAACCTCCCCGTGTTCGAGGGGCGTCAGCTGCAGCGCCGAACTAAGCCTTGCTCAGCTCCAGCGTGAGTGACGCTTGAGTCAGGTCTGCCGGACTTTAAGCAGGCCAACCAAACTCCAGTAACGTCAGCCAAACTCAAGTCAGACCAGCCGACTCTGCTCAAGCCAGTCAGTCTTTAGTCAGGCCCTCCAAACTAGTTGGACCAATCAAACTCCAATTCCAGGTTTCC
Source organism: Platorchestia sp. MABIK (assembly GCA_014220935.1). Taxonomy (NCBI): domain Eukaryota; kingdom Metazoa; phylum Arthropoda; class Malacostraca; order Amphipoda; family Talitridae; genus Platorchestia; species Platorchestia sp. MABIK. The sequence continues at coordinate 112,848 of JACJUY010001749.1, forward strand.
AACAAAGACGATTTCTGCACAGCGCTGATGGTGTAGAACGTTTGAAATTGCTCTTGGCTTGATCAAGGTCTGGATTATCAGTCGCTGAAAATCTACCGCTTACGATGGAGTCCGTTTACACTTCAAGATATTAATGTTTCGTAGAGTGCATAAGACCTTTGATTAGGAGACACAGCTGTGGCAACAAAAGGCACCAAAACTACTTGACGAACGCGCTGCAGCGTCAGAAAATAACCATGAAAGAGGAAAGCTGGCATTGGGAGTAAACGTGACCATAAAAACAAACTTAGGGATTTTGACTATAAAAAGAGGCTAATCTAGCAACCCTGGTCTTGGCGGCCAGGCTGCGGAGGTAGCAGCGCGCTCATCAGTGACCACAATGCTGGGCCGCAACTTGAAGGAACTTTACCGGGTTTGCAGAGCCCGTGTTGAGGGCCTCCGTGAGCACATCTCCCGAATTCTTTCAAGTCTTTTGTCGTCCTTACTGCCACGCCTGCAGGTTGTTCCAAGTAATACGCAGTTCTTGAAATTCCACCTCCAGTAATTACATTTTTTGAAGAAGAGCCGTGAGACTGCGTCGGACTGAATTTAATTCTGTTGACGTTCATTTGGCCGACAGCAGAAATGAAGGTAAAAGTCGGTATGCGTTTTTACGACAAAAAAGCTTTCATGGTGCTATATTTGTGTCGAGTTCTTGTGCATCGCTGATCACGTTCATGTGCATCGCTGCCTTATGGATTTTCTTTATTGATTTTGAGCCTCACGCACTTGGCTGGTGCGATTATTAGAGTTCTGACTTGGGTATCATAGCATGTTCATTAAAGAGACATTTCAGCTCTGAACAGGAATGGGTCATTAAAACTGGCGGCATTCTAACCCTTAGTAGGAATGAGCTTTAGAACTTATGACATTCCGAGTCTCAGCAAGAATTAGTCATAGGAACCGACAGCTTTCCGGTCCTGAGAAGGAAAAAATTCATAGGAACTGAGAGCATTTCGGTCTCCAGATAGAATAGACCATCTTCCGTGGTGTTATGGTCAGAAGATCCAAAGAAAATTGAGAAGCAAGTGAAATAGATGCGCAGCCCTTGCAACTGAGCGATGTAAGAACGAGTCAGTCTTCATGTGAAACATGTAAGCCGTTTTCTTAAGACGTTCTCCAAAGAAACAAAAGAAAACAACCTTGATGTTATGCAATAAATTTTGGGTTTGTTTTTTGAATGAGATAAGTTTGTTTCATCCATCTCTGATTCATTAATTTGAAAATGAAATTTGTGTTGTTTTGTACGGTTGTTCAGTTTTATCTATGCTCGCTACGAGTGTGACATACAGTGAAGAATTCTTTCTATTGTGCAAACCAAATACCTCATTTGTGCTTATCACACTCATTAATTTTTCACGAAGCCAATGGAGGTCTGCACTTGTCATCGTGTTCATGTGAGTACACAGAGAAATTCAAATTTCTGACTTCCAAACACGGTCACCGGGTCCTGTTTCATTTTCAGTTGTACATCCTGAAAAAGATTTTTAGTTCGCTGCAAAATATTAGGGCAAAATTGTTTCCCCGATGTTTAATGGCAAACACCAGCGATTATTTCAGTCGGACGCGCACCTATCAGACGTTTTGCAGCAGGCGAAAAAATGGCGAGGAAAATGTTTACGTTTGCTGAAAAATTTGAGAGGGTCTCCCTTACCTTGTTTGAGCAAAGTATTATAGTGCGATGTAATTATAAATGTTTTAAAGGTACGAGTTTTTGCCTTCTATAGAATTTCCGAACCAAATTACGCCTGCGACATTTGGTTTGATATGAGTAGGCGATGCATGCGTAGTAACACTCAATAAATATAAGCAGGGGTAAAAGTTGACTTTTCCCCTCACGAGGATACTGTTGTATCTATACGGGAATTTGCGCTTCCAGGGGTATCTGTGAGATCCGAGCCAAAGGTTAGGTAGGCTTTCCTTTTGCTGAAATAGAATAGGCCTTTTCGTTTTGTTTTGAACCATCTTTTTGTCACTTCACTGCTGTCCTGTTTTTCAGCCCCTAATACTTTCTTCTTCAACTTTTATCTTATTTCAGAACTTCTTTCTCAACTTACTGTTTCTATGTAAATTATGCATAAATTCCGCGATACCCTGACTCTATATTAAGTGATGCCTTCCTCCTTCTTCTCTTTGGAACGCCTTTGTTGCGGTTACGGAGGCTTAAGCTAACATCTAATCGATTCGGAGTTGCCTTTTTTGGATGAATCGAAATGATTCAACAAAATAGAAAAAAATTTTTATCCGTGAAATGCTTTGCCTGAGGCAGAGTTTAGCGCTGTCAATAAATGGCCCGATGGCTGCTTGAGCAGCTCATTATGGCTGCCAGACCAGCACCTTGTTACTACCACACTAGGCCTCCCAGGCCAAAACTACGCTGGTGTCATGCACGAGCCACATAGTCGCCAGAGCGCTGTGCTGATGATGCGAGATCAAGAGCGTTAGGTCAATTGTTTATCTGAAGGCCTGCTCACAGAAATCGTGACGTCGCACTAGAGATCCGAGCTTTCGTCCCATTTCTGATAAATGGAAGGAGTGAAATTCAGTTAGCCCCACTCAATCGTCAATATCTTATGAAACGCATCTAACGAGGCATTGAAAAATATTAGGAGACATGTAATGACGTTTTCGTCCTACGTGTGTACTAAGAATTAAGTTTCCTATAATGTTTTGAATTTCAAATCATAAAGCGCGGTCGAACTTGTTTATACCTCACGTATGCCTCTCGCCACCAAATTAAAAATTTTAATCTAAGAAAATATTTTGCTCACGTATTTTTTGCAACATCAGGATGATTGAGGCCTTTATTTAATAACTAGAACGCCAAAGCTACAGCAAATGAAGGAATTTCACACATTTATTTCTTTTTATTGGTCCAATGTAACATGAGACAAAAAACCATCACTCACAACAAACTGTGGCACAGCACAGCAAACAATCAGAAAAACGTTTAGACAATAGCTGGATATTACCATAAACGTTTTTCCGATTATGACTATTATGAAAACTGCATAGCTGACCTACAACTTATTTCTCTCAAAGCTGTAGAGCTCAACATGACGACAGCTTTTCACTCATTTAGTCGTGAATGAATCAGAAAACACAGTCTTAAAAATTGAAAGGAACATATTAGGAGCCTACATATTTTTACACACCATACACATTTTTTTCTTAACAAACAATATCACAAAATTTTGATGGAAATTTTTCGGAGAACTGTTTTTACCACCACAGAATTTAATTAATTAAAAACTGCTGCCATCTCTGGAGCCCTAGTGTGCCGCCATTGCCATGATGTCACGTCTATGAACAGGCTTGTAAACATAGGAGGTATTGTTTCGTTGTCATGTGTGAACGCCTCCTATACTCCAGGCCTGCTCCTATACGTGACGATAGATCACTTACAGAACACTACTTGTCTGAAGCTGGTGAAAAATTTAAAAAGACTCGTGTTTGGTAAATACGTTTCTCCAGATAATTTTCACGAGAAATTGTGGTACATTTACAGTGTGTGAGTGATAAAAAATACCATCAATACCATCCAGGGTGTTGCGATACGTGAATTTCGTCCAAATGTTCATTTTATTGGCAGGTAAAATTGTTTTTTTCCGGAATATTTACGCTTAAATTAGGGAATCCTAATAGTCATCTGGAGCTGTACAGAGTTTAGAAGAAAGAGACCATCTAGCTAAGATAGTTTTCAATGTCATAATTTCCAATTTTAAATGCATTTGTACGTGTTTGTTGGAATGCACGAGATTTTTATAGTGAAGACTTTAAACTATCTTGTGTTATCTGAGAAAGAAATTTATGAGAAGTAGCCTTATCTCATTTAAATCTAATGCTCTAGTGATAAAATAAAGGCTCCTAACCCTTTTGATGCTGCCAAAATAAGTGCGAGTGTGATACTTTTTTAAATTGTGTAATGCATAAGCACTGGCTAACAAGCTTGACTATCTTTTGTTTTCAGTCGTATCAGAAATGATTATAGAAAACTAACTTAACTTTGCTCACTCATTTGGCATCAAAGTATCATTGCACGTCTCCCAAAACTTTCTGACACCTGTCTAGCTCCGCTCCACAGGAACTCAACGATAGATTGGAACTCACGTTATTTTGGTCGTTTAGTTTATCATAAACTGCCCAAAATCTCGGAAGACTTGCGCGACGCTAAAATTTGTATTGAGGGTCAGGCGTGAGCGGTGTTAAAATATACTCGTCTTTCGTTCACTTGAAGGATTCATGCCTCAGTAAGGGTAATGAACAATGAAGGAACTGGTTAAATGGTAATGCTTTTCTTATTGGGTCACACTCCGTATTATTTAACTTCGAGCTCTTGCCGGTAAACCATTCATTTAGTCTTACTTCTCTAAGACTAAAAGAACTAACACTAACAATCAGTTTTGCTGTTTACAAGTTACTCTGAACAGGGTCATCGGAGAAAGGATTTACGAGAGATCAAAGAATACCTTGAACAAAACGGGAATAATGAACGAGCGAACTCCTACTTCAGTCTTACATTAATATCACGTCGCATCAATTAACAATTAGAGTTATAACTCGAAAAGGAAGAAACAATTGCCTAAAGCTACATTTAACAGCAGCAAGGACATTACAGGTACAAAGGAACAATTAGAGTGAATCTCGTTCAACGGTGGGCTACAAACTAAACACGAACTGAGTACTTTATTTTCCTTCAGATTCTTAGGGCATTTTTAAATGGTTCTACATGCACGTTACTCTCTTACTCATGTATCAGCGCATCGTTAGCGTAAGCTGTAGATGAGCGTACTATTCACTGGCGCAGACTACGTGTCAGAGCTTCGCACATTAACATGGAATATACTTGAGCGCGTATATTTACTCACATTGTATACAAGCGCATTGTATACTAGTGCGGCCTGTATTGTTCTGCTGCTGAAGTTCCGTATATGCCATGCGCTAACTGCGTGGGGCGGGCGAGGGGCGCAGCGCCCCGCCAATTCAAGGCGAGCGTCTCGCTGCTGCCCCGCGTTGTCGCCGGCGTGTGGCCCCTCGAGCGAGGAGGCTAGAGTCAAATATCGATGTCTGTGTTCCCTAATCTATTGTTTCGATCATAGTGGCGAGTGCTTTTGATGACAACTTGACGGGAATGCATGATGCATGTAAATCCCGATAGGAGTTACCCTAACCACCATGACATAAGTTACTGTCTGTACTAAAAAAGTGGCGTGATTGAATTCAGGAAATTACGAAAGAGTGACAGTAACAACTACTTGTGGTGATATTGTAGTAGGCTCAGGGTTTTGGCATTTCAAATGCGATTGTAATTTCAACTGGTTCGATGAAGTGCCAATAAACTTTTCATAGGAAGCTGCTGGAAAGCTATAAAAGTGGAAGTCTGCGCTTAACATAGTTAGCTCAGCAAGGCTCAGTAATACGAGTACACTTCTGCCGCAGCGTCAGTCTGCAAACAGCGCAAAGAATTTGTCCGGGATTTCTCTACTGACTCAGGACGACTGATCTTGTCTTCTTTCATGCTCGGGCCTATGTCAACTTGTTTATGTTTCGAAGTTTGGCTCGTTAAACTTCACCATATTTTTGTTCAAGGTACGTATTTTTGAAAACGCAAAAAACAGTGTCAAGGAATATTTCAGCGGATTTATAATGACTGGCACTAAAAACAATGTAGAAAATTATTACGAAGCATAGTTACGTAATAGTGGAGCAAGGAGGCAACAGGTCGGATCAGTTGCGTACGCTCTATGCAAAACATGACTTCTAACTTTTCTTGTCGCATCACATTAAAAAGTTTTTGATTTTGAGGATGATTTTAAGGTTTTTTTATTTTCCATTTTTTCCATTTGTTCTTAATGCAAGTAAATTAAAAAATTGCAGCGATTAAAAACTGCAGCATTTGATATTAGTGGTTTTGATTGTTAACCTTTTGTTTCAGTCAGAATGATTAAGTAAGGGTTGCCCTGAAGTTGAAAAATTAATTACCAAGACAAACTATATGGGGAAAGAAAGTTATAGCCGAGTCAGTACTTTTCTTGAATGATATTATCTTTTGACGCCTCATGCCCCTTGGAACTGAGGCGATCCTGCATTGCTCATGATGAAGCGCCAAAACCTCGAAGCTTGGCCCAATTACGACCGGGAAACTGTAGCATGACTGCCAGCAGAGCTTCCTCCGGCCCGCCGGCTTGTATTTCCGCCCAAAAATACTGGACCGGAAACCTGTGACCAGCATTCGCTTCAAGCTTCCGTGCTCTCAAATCCATGAGTCGTTTATTTCTTTTGTGGCTCTGCTCGACAAGCCGAGCACCGCACGAATTTGCCAAGAAAAGAATTGCTTCAAAAAGTTCAGCGCTCTATAGCTTCTGTTCAAGTCTACAGTTATTTTTTTACGGTGGGTCTGAATGTTCTGACCATGAACATGCGTGCCATTTCTTTCGTTCAAGTTTAGTTGCGTGTTCGTGGGGGGAAAATGTCTGTTATATCTTGAGTCTTGCACTATTTTAATGCATTTTCAACAGAATAAAAATTTCTCGAGTCCAGAAGGTATTGTGTAAGAAAAAAGTCCACTTCGCAATTATTGGAGCCTCTGTGCCTCGCAATATTTATATGCTCAAGTCTAAGTGGAATCGCGAACATTTCTTGCTTTACAGACTGCAGGCGCTAAGAACGCCTCAACTAAACTGTCGACGAGTAAAAACTATTCAGTTCAATTATTATGTAAAACACAGTTTTGAATTGATGAAAAGAAATACGTCAATTTTTTGCGACCTTCTTGGTAATTTTAACAGCGCATGGAAGCCGATGAGTCTCTTTTTGAGAATACTAAATTGCACGCTGCGATTGCATCGCTGAAGACGTTGGTCTTGAGACCAGTCTCAGGCAGGCTCGATGCTCAGCATTTTTTTCTCACCTGTCGTCTGGAGATCCTTTCATCACATGGAAGAAAAAATATTATGCATTTCCATGGTAACAATGGAATTGTTTAAAAATCAAGAAGTTTTGTAAATGAAAAAGCGCTGATTTTGTGTTTCCGTAGTGCTGATATTCTAAAATAAATTCTAGCCGTAAAAAGGCTCTGTATTATTTTGTCAGGTCCAGTATTTTTCCAGTTCATGCGACTTGATCATCAAATTGTAAGAAACGTTGTTTGTTTTCATATTATCAAAGCAACTGAGGACATTGTTCACTATATTCCCATCGTAATTGCATGCAGGAACACTGAACAGGAGCCGCGACTCGTTTCGATGAAACACTAGTTTTCATACTCATTACTCAACTGAATTCCGAATATAATCTACTGTATATACTCGTGCTACTACGCATGCACGTACCTACATACCTGTAATTGTGAACCATGCTTTCAATATTTATGCAGGCAAGTTTTAGGCTCTCAGTCCTACCTACATACCTGTAATTGTGAACCATGCTTTCAATATTTATGCAGGCAAGTTTTAGGCTCTCAGTCATTAATTAATTAATTCCCACTTGTGAAAGCGCAAATGATCAGCACGGTAATTAGACCCAGTGCGTTGCACCGAGTATTTTCCTCATAATTGCAATAACGAATCGCTTTGTAATAAGTATTTCAACTTTCAAAAAGTCTATAGAGAAAAATTAATTCCCACTTGTGAAAGCGCAAATGATCAACACGGTAATTAGACCCAGTGCGTTGCACCGAGTATTTTCCTCATAATTGCAATAACGAATCGCTTTGTAATAAGTATTTCAACTTTCAAAAAGTCTCCAGGGCTGGATTTTTGAATATTTTACGTTTTATTTAGATGAGTGAGTCCCATTGCTGAGCCGGTTGTTATTAGGTGAGTAAAAAATTTATGGTTAGGTGAAGATACGTTAGCATGAGTTAGGTTAGCTTAGGATAAGTTGAGACAAGGTTGGCTCAGGTCAAGTTCGGATAGTTTAGTTGGGTTAGGCATAGTAAGGTTAAGATAGGTGGTTACTTCGATATTGATTTGATTCAGTTCAGTTAAGATGAGTTTGGTTTAAGTTGAAAATATCAGTAAATTTCTCCAATGTCGAGGATAGGCTAGATTAGGATAGGTTAAGTTGGAGTAGGATAGATGAGGTTAACTTTCTAACAGCTCATCGTATTTCTCGGCCCTCTTTCGAAAATAGCCTCAATATATAGTATTTCTTAGTAAATTTGTTCCCCAATGTGTTCTTTGAAATTATCTGCCGAGTGGCGGTTCCATCCTCATTCTGATATCAGTCACTACCTGATGCAAGTGCCAGTTTAGAGACGGTGGCTGTAATAACGATTGCATGAGTAGAAAAATGCTGATATTAAAGCGTTAAGTTAGGTTAATTCTGTATTGATAATTTTCGTGAGTTTTATACGGGTTGCGCTCATTACAACGTGAATATACGTATAGACAAACAAAAACACGTGTAGGAAAACAAGTTAACGGGATATTTTCTAAATCTAGGTATAAAGAAGATGGTTTTGACTGTCTATGCGTGAAACTGGCGTCCACGCAGCTGCACGGCGCACAGTGCAGCTCTGTGTACAGGTGTACGACCTCCGAAAGAAGGAAGTATCGTACTTGTCGACGATTCGAAGGTTAGAGTTAATAATAGTGATGCCTGACCGGATAATAACGACAAAAAGAAGATATGTAGTAAGATGTTTTCTTGAAAGTAGAGCAGCAAGATGTGCTGCAAACGAGTTCAGCGATCAACGTCCGTAAGTTTCTTGAGTCATGAAAACTTTAAAATGGCGTCCGCCATGCAGTATTTAGGAGGAGCATGTCCGGGCGCGTTGCGCAGTCGGGGGCGAGACTTCGGTTTAGTGACCAGCTGACGTACTGAGTGAACTCAGATTGGTGACAACATCGGCTCCGTTGAGGACTTTGGATCTTAGCGGAGAGCTTTGGCTGTGTTGTCGAGAAGCAGGCAGTCGAGACGAAAGGGCGGAGACCGCTGGAGAATCTTCCCAACATGGGATGAAATTGTGATATAGGTGCAGGTACGTGGCTCTAATATAAGAAGTGGAGCGCTAGTGAAACAGCGCTCGATTGTAGTAATATCGGTAACGGGTAGTGAAAGAGCGCATGTGTTGGATGGCTTGGTGAAGGAGCCCTCGCGTAGGAGCTCTTGGGTAAAAGCGTTTGCTTAGTGAAGGTGCCCTGATTTAAACGCGCTGATGTAAAAGCTCCTGATGAGGAAGTAGCTTTGTAGAAAAAGTGAAAAAGAGCTGGGGAAGAAGCGGATGCTATAGTTTTAGGAGACAGTAGGCTATCGACGTTTTCAAAAAGTAGTGAGGTTAATTAAGCGCTGCTTGCTCTCTTCTTAGCTTGGAGTCGCATGTGATGGTTAGGGCTGTAGATGAGAGCAGAGAGAAAGATGTACTGTCGCTGCAATGACTGCTGAGAAGAGAATGAATAGTGAAGAATGAAACAGCTCGGTAGTGCTTCGGATATCAGCTATGCTCTGGAAGTGGCTGGTTGTGCAGTCCGGCAATTTTGGAGGTTCGCTATTGGTTGACTCGGGATGCCAGCTTGGTGTATTGTATTCGTACGATTAACATGCACTCCAGTCGTGAAGCGGGCTACACTAGAAGTTAAGTACAGGGTGGAGAATATAAAATATCAACAAGTACTACTCCACAACCCCCATCCACTACGGCAAGCCTACCTACCCACGTCCAGTACTGAAGATCCTCACTATCTAAACACCCATCCATAAAAAGCCCTGACTAGTAGTTAACTTTCACCACACTCAAACTACTCACAAAAAAAACCTCCCACACTAGCATCACATGCGCAAAACGCCTCTCTATCAGTTTCCTATCCATCCTTTTTCCGTTTCGCTACTTCTCTCCTCGACACACTCTGTGTCAAACTCTCCTTCCGTCTTTTCTATTAGCATCGACCACCACCACCAAATGCCCGCATTTTGAAAGGCTATTAGGAAAAGTAAAACAAAATCTAAAGAATTATTTGTTGTTTAATTCGAATCAGTTTACAATTCTGTTTGTGTGCTCACTTTTTGAAGATGGCATCAGGAAGGTTTTGGTGACCACACACATCTTACTATCACCACCACAGCCGTTCTGCGCGCCTTTCAAAACTCGGGTATTTGATTTGCCCTTCTCTGTACTCGGCTAAATTCTGAACGCTAGGCTGTATTCACGATGACATGCATATGAGTGGTGTTCGCCCTGATGGGTCGCTGTGGTGATGCAGTGGGGAGTGACCGAGTCACAATACAGGTAATGACATAACAGGTGGCGGCTTAATCCTAAACACAGCGAAGCACAAAAAATCTAGAGCCGGATTTTCAAACAATTATTTTTGTCTTTCAAACGGTACAGCTGCAGTCACAATTCATGTGCTTATCTTGCTACTCTAAGTGCTACTTACTTGGGTAAAATTTTCGATTTTGAGTTTTTAAAATAATAATTAGGAGCTTGTGAAAAACTCACACCTGAAGATTTTAGCCAGAAAACACACACAGAAAAGTCCAGCTTACAAAAGAACTCCAACTGCAAATTATATTGGTAAATTGTTGTTTGAAAATAGAGTCCCTGGCCATTGTACGCTAGTGGATCCTGATTACAGGACCATCCATCCAGTCAGGTCATATGTGCGACTGTGTCACGGCCGTGACGTTAAATGGCATCGCTGCGCTATAAGCACGACAATACAGGCACACGAAACACACAGTTCTTTTCTCTTTAAACGCTCTGTTACATAAAAATTTTGCTTACACGAGAAATTTGAATTCAGCGTGAAGTCTAATAATTCGAAGGTAAAATTCAATCGTGATTTATGCTGATGTTTTGAGACTAGCGAAATTATTATCGATGCTGCCGTAATTGGTTTCTCATTTTTTTAAATGAAACCCCAATCAGTGGCACTTCACACTTAATAAAAAATCAGATAACTAGCGTTTGCCAGAGTCTAGAGCTCAAGCCTCCTGTTCATTAAACCTGGGAGAAAAAACAGCGTATGTGACACTGCGTTCATGGGCGATTATGGATTGTTCCTCCTTTCAAGTTCTGATGGTTAATTGCAGAGGGATTAAAAATAAAATATGAAAAATAGAAGAACGGAACGAAACAGTTACTTCACATTCAGGTGTTCTCTTTTGAATCATGAGTGTAACATGTTTCTGAATTGTTTGGACTTTTTACGAGAGAGAAGAAAAGCGCCAGTACAACATGCTAATTTCATTTAACTTTTGATACCAAAAAACATCAGTACGTTACAGTCCTCAAAGTGATACGAAACACTCGAAGAATTGGGTGAGCGATCTTCAGTTCAGATCTGCCAGTTGTGCGATGTTCCCCATTCCGGTTCTGCTATGCCGCTCTGGTATTTCGCCGCCGCGCCACACGTGAGATTGCAGCTACCTGCATTGTATTGTTATTGTCGGGAGCTGCTGCTGCGTGAGATATGGTATCTGACTCGAATTTCAAGCTCTTGCTGCGCTGGATAGTAAATTCCTCGCCGGCGCTTCCTGCTGTTTCAACTGCACCCACCGATTTGAAGGAGCTCACCTCATCTACTAGGAGACAACGCAAACCAATCGTTAAAATTTTCCCCCTCCTCTGCAGGTACGGTTGGTTTGGGCTTGAAGCAAAAAAGGTGATTTTCGGCCTCCTGCTTCAACTGTAATCTAATGCACTTATGAAAAAACCTGTTTCACCTGGATCATCTGTTTATAGACAAAATGTACCTCCCAATACCAATAATGCTCCAGTTGCGATAGTTACCCTTAGCAGTTTTGATTGATGTTTCACATCGAACCCCAATGTGGTGGCTTCATTTATTCGTATTTGAGCAGCTGTAGCCTCTACCGTGAATCAAATATATGAGTTAAGGAATTACTCACTCAGTAATGTACTTATAGCCTGTGTCGACTTCTAAAATGCTTCAAAGCGGAATTCATGAGGTTTGACGAGATTCTTTAATTCTCCTGTACGCCCATAAGCGAAGTTTTTAGCTTACGAAGACTTGGAGAGGTTCATCATGCATGAGAATGTTTCTGCCTCGAGAATGTAGTTATAGTCCGTGCTCTTCGCTCTCGAGCTAGGGCTTATAACTTTTTTGAATTTGTTTGAGCCCCGTCACGGATATTGAAGCGCCCGCATGAATATGGGAACGCCTCACGAATGTTGAACACCCTCACTAATATGGGAATGCCCTCACAAGTATTGGAGAGCCCTCATGAATGTAGGACAGCCTTCTTGAATACACGAACACCTTCACGGATATTCATGTGCTCTTACGAATATAGGAGTTCACTATTATTGGAACGCTCTCACGAATATGGGAGCTCCCTTACTAATACGGAAGTGCTCTCACGAACGTTAAAGCTCTTCCACGAGCATTGGAGAGCCCACAAATAATTGGAGAGCCTATACGTATGTTGGACCGCCTCTCCTAATAATGAAACGCTTCACTTACGTTGAAGCATCCTTACGAGTATTTGAGCACCCTCACAAATGCTCAATGCCCTCGCGAATATTAGAACTTCCTTTAAAAATGTTTCATTCTCATAACAAATATTGGAGTGCCGATACGAATTTCAAATATTCTAGTATTTTTACCAACTTCCAGGGCCCTTAGAATGTTTGTAAAATACAGCCACTGACCAGCCAATGATGAGTGCCGATTTGGCGGCTTGGATGTCGCCGGGGACCTCTAGACCCCAGCCAATGGTGGCTGCTCACACTGGTGTGTCACTGACAACAGGGATATCTGTTGAGCTGATGTTTGATATCTCTCGAACTTTTTTGTTCCTGTGACTCATGAGTAACGCATGAAATTCTTGGGCATGCCCAAAAATTGATTTTAGAATTCTCTACTTAAGCGTTGCCGCATGGCGAGGAAAATTTTTACCAGGTGCAGAAAGTCCCAAGCAATTGAAAATTGCTCAAGTTGACTCATGCCCGGCGAAAGTTTTGACAGTTTTCGCTTCGTCGCATGGGTTTACGCAGGGAGCGGTGACACTCGACTGGAGTTCTTCAAGTTATTTGGACTTTTAAATTTTAGTAGTTCCTTTTTTTGTCCGCATCGCGTAGCAAGATTTTCTACATAAATTTTCTCAAAGTGCCTGCAATAAACTATAAGTGTTAATGCTAGGATCATCTTCCTTCGTCAGCGATGTCATCCTTCAGCCCTGAATGGGTCTATTAACTTAAATAAAAACGCAATTTTCTTCACTCGTCAAATTGTGTCAAAACTCGCTTCTTTGAAGATTTTGGCCGGGCATCGTAAGATTCGCTTTGTTAACAAATGAAGGCTTGCATCAATTGCTCGATAAGCATATAGCATGAAAAGTCGGCAACCATTGATTACGAGCTGTTCCTTGTTAGTCACGAAAAGTCCAAATTTGGTTGGTTTGTTCGTTGAAAATTTAATGAAATTTTCTTCACGTTCATTCACAATTAACATGGGCGTTATATAAATTACATGCTTAGCGATTTTTAGTATACGATTTAAAAACTTGTATCGCTGCGCTGATACACATTCAATTTACGTGTGAGCCGGTGACCACAAGTACCTTGTGTTTTCCTTCCATCTCTTCTCCTCCCACTTCTTCCCCCTGTACATCTTGACGATTTACAAGCAGCTGCCGAGGCAGCACAAGCTGGTCTTTCCAATCTAATCGAGTCTCTCTCTCAACCAAAAACTGTATGAATATTTCGGTGCGCTCGTGGAGAAGATTTCTGCGGAACCAATTCTCACTGGAACACTTTCTCTTTCAAGGCCTCTCGAAACAGTTTGCGAAACTCTTCGACCAAACTCCATTAGTTCTCTGACTTTTTTGAGAGAGACTGCAAACACTCGTACTTATTTTTCGTGACCAATGACCAACGAATGTCTGAGGCTCCGTGGCTGCTGTATCTACACGGCACCGTTTTTTCTGACATGGGGATGATCCCCAAGTTCAGGGAAAACTTTGCATGTTGATAAAGTAATATTTGTGGAAATGCAATTTTATTTGACTCGCTGGCATTATCCTCAACAACGAAGTCCATCGTAACTATTTGTGTTTAAATGTGACGTTGAAGAGGCGGCGCTGTTCTTCTTAGTCGGGTAAGAATATTATTATGCAAGATGTTCTGTTGGATGGTTGTGCTCAGAGCCACAGACTTGCGGAATTTTAAGCGCAAGTGAAGAGAAGTTAGTGTTACTTTCCAAAACTATTTTT
>JACJUY010001750.1:0-27788 GCA_014220935.1 Platorchestia sp. MABIK
GTGTGGGTGGGGCTCTTGTAGCGTGTGAGTGGGGCTCTTGTAGCGTGTGAGTGGGGCTCTTGTCGTGAGTGAGTGGGGCTCTTCTCATGTGTGGTGTCCAAGCGATGCTTAAATATAATTGTTTGATTTTTAGGTTGAGCGATCGCTTTTAAGAGCTGTTTAAGATTGGGCAAGCCTGCTGTTGGCTCGCTTTCGTTTTTGCACCAGCGTTTGCTGTGGTGGATTTCGGTGAAATTCACTTGATGGACTTTGTTTTTGGGTTGAATAGGTTTGTGATGAAGCTTTTTGTTTTTGGTGAAGCACACACTTTATGGCTGTAGAATTATGATTACCCTTGAAGCGCATGGGACATTGAATAAGCTTTTGTATGTGGAATGTGCAAAATGTGATCCTTTTTTTTTACATTCCCTGGACTTGAACACGTGCATTTACCGGAAGACGTGTTAAATGTGCCCTCTGTTGTGTTATTTTTAATATTTTCATCATTTCTAAGTTGCATGTTTGACCATTTTCACCTTTCCTCAGTGAGTCACCAGTCCGCTGAAAGTCTTCCATCAGACAACAAGTCCCCCAGCAACGACCGCAAAACGGAGGATGGTCGCAGCCTGACCAAATCCTACGTCAAGATATCGGGCATGACCTGCGCCTCGTGCGTCGCTGCTATCGAAAAACACGCCAAAAAAATTCCCGGTTAGTAGGTGCCTGAGGTGCGTCTTACAACTTTGACCGCAATTGGCCAAGTCGCAGTTCAATATTCGACTAAAATTTTAAGTCAATTGTAATAAGCAATTTTGAAAATAGTAAACATTAACTGGATCATGCCGTCATTTAGCTATAATTAAATGGTATGAAAATTGTGTTTATTACTACTGGTCGATTAGCAGCATTATGAACATCCCCTCCGCAGCCACCGGTGGCGCTCGTCGTGGTCAAAGAGATGAAACTTCCTCCGTGCCCTCTTCCGTGGTTTCTTTTGTGTGCTCAGTTGTGGCACTTCAGGCAGCAGCTGTATTGTACTTAGCGTGGAGTTTCTTAGGTGACGTTATTCTCAATGCCAAATTATACGGAGCGATGTTGCTTTCCGTGTTGAGTATAGCACGACCCAAATTCTTCATTTTTATCTGAGCTACTTCTCTGCATCATACTGGCATTGCCTTAGAAGAACCATTGTTTCATTTTGCGTTAGGTGATTTTATGTTGCGCTAAAAGCTCACCGAGTGCATTCATACGAGTATACCTTCCGTGTACTGCTTACGTGTCTATTACCTGCGATGAGGCAATATTTTCACGTGGGATTAATTTTGCTTTGATGTGTAGGTGTGGCCAACATCCTGGTGGCGCTGATGGCGGCCAAGGCAGAAGTGTGGCACGACGACACGCACGTCTCGGCGCAGCAGGTGGCCGACTCCATCACAGACCTCGGCTTCCCGTCCTCGGTCATGGAGATGCCAAAGTCGGGGGAGGGCGGAGTCGTCGAGCTCCAGGTGCCCTCATGTTCTGATGTTGAGCGTGCTTGTTTTTTTTATTCTGCGGGTGCCCGTTTTTTTGACGTTGTGGGTGCCCTCATTTTTTGACGTAGCGAGTGTCTTGAAATCTTTGGTGCTACTCGATTTTCCGGAGATACCCAAGATTGACGGTTGAGAGAACTGTCAAGCTGCAGGTCTCCTAATTTGTTGATCTTGCCGGATGCACTCATTTTTTTGACGTTGCGGGTGTCTGTTTTTTTTATGTGCCCTCACTCTGTTGATATTAATGCCTTGACCGGGGGTAACCGTCATTGCGTTAGTTATAACGCTTTAAAAAACCCTGTACAAGATGATGTGCATCAGGCTTGATTGGAATAAAAAAAAGCATCGTTTGATACTAATGGCTGTCCATGACGTGCAGATAAGCGGCATGACGTGCTCGTCATGTGTGCACGTGATCGAGTCCCACGTGAAGAGGCTGAAGGGCGTGCAGTCCGCCGTGGTCGCGCTCACCACCGAGAAGGGGAAGTTCGCGTTCGACCCTTCCACCACTGGCCCCAGAGACATCATCGATTGCATCCAGGTCTGGCTGTTTTTCTTCCCCGATAAATAGCTCATTTTTCTTCTTCAAATAATTTGTAATTTTTCTTCTTTGGAAAATAGCTAATTTTTCTTTCGTTGTTTGCTGGGTAATGAGTAAACTCAATTCATAAGTCAAAAGAAACAAAAACGTCATTGATTTCATCCAGGTCAGGCTGTTTTTCTTCCCAGATAAGTAGTTGATTTTTCTTTCGTTATTTGCTGGGTTATGATTAAACTCAATTCATAAGGCACAAGTAACTAAAGTGCTTAGCATTTTAGATTCATTTTAGAGCTGGGCAAAGAATATTATTAAATGGAGGGTTTTATTATGATTCTTAAACGCACTTCAATAAATTGATTTTAGTACAAGATGCGAAAATTTTTCCATAAGTGAACAATTTTTAAAATTTTTGCTGGTTGTTCATATACTATAATAATTTTAAATTATTTGCCCCTATTCCATTCGTGACTACAATAAGTGTTATGTAACTTTTCTTTGGTCCAACAGTGACCATAATGATTTTTTTAGTATGATTTTTCTGTTGTTTACCTTTGATATTGTGACTGATTTGAGTAGATGCTCTGCTGTGAACTCTTTCGTATTCATCACATATTTAGTTGCTTTAGTAATCTCGATTTTTGTGCAGGTAATTTGGAGTATTTTAGAAATGAATTTGGGTTCTTTCACTATCCCAGTGGTGGGTAGTTCATTTTGTACTGCATTGTCTTTCAACATGCGGTATTAGGGCACACTGGGCGTCCAAACTGAGATCATCGTGCCCTGTGTTTGTTCCGAGTGCGCATCACTTATTCAGACGTGTGCTGGAAGTAATGGGCCAAGTAGCACGAGCTGTCTCAAGGCTAATAAAATACATAAACCTTTTTACTAAGGAAGCATGAAGTTGAATTACCTTATCTATCTCTCCTTACTTGCTGAGCTGAAATATCTGGATAAGCGTGTATGTGATAGAGGCTTGAATGAATTTTTCCTGCATCAAATATTCTGGTGGGGACCACGAAGATTGGCCGTCCACGTACCTTCTTGTTTTAATTGGCAATTGCGCATGGCAGGGCCTGGGTTTCGAGGCGCACCTGCAGAGCAGCGGCTCCAAGGGCGCAAACTACCTCGACCACAGCGCCGAGATCGCCAAGTGGAGGAACTCTTTCATCGTCTCTCTCGTGTTTGGTGAGCATTTCGTGTAGTGTTGGTGTGTTTTGTGGTGTTGTGTTTTGTGTAGTGTTGTTGTGTTTTGTTTCATGTAGTGTTGTTGTTTTGTTTTTTGTAGTGTTGTGTTTTGTTTTGTGTAGTGTTGTTGTGTTTTGTTTCGTGTAGTGTTGTTGTTTTGTTTTTTGTAGTGTTGTGTTTTGTTTTGTGTAGTGTTGTTTGGTTTCGTGTTGTGTAGTGTGGTTTTGTTTCGTGTTGTGTAGTGTTGTTTTGTTTCGTGTTGTTTTGTGTTGTGTTTTGTTTTGTGTAGTGTTGGTGGTCGTGTAGGGGTTGGTATACATAAGCTTCTTCCTCCAATCTTAGAGGAACAAGCTAATGATACTAATAAATGTGCTTAAAAAGGATTTGTCGCTTGAAATCATTTTCACGAATGAACTAGAGTTCTAACTTAAAAAAAACCGTCGATTGGCTTGTTTCTCTAAGTCTGAAAGCTAGTGTTCTTTAAAGAAAAAGGTTCTAGAAAAGTATTTGTTGCTTGAGATTCGTTTTCACGAATGAACTATAGCTTATAAAAGCCGTCGATTTGGAGATGGAGGTACTCAAGATTCATCATAAACCGTAAAGGTTTTCGTTAGATCATATGCTAGTGAAAGAGGAAGGCATCATTTAGTATAGAATTTGAGGGGTTTGATCGTAAGAACCTGTTGAATAATACAGGAAAAAACTTTGAAATAGACTACTGTGTGGAAAAACTACCCAATGACTACGTGCGCAGAAAGAACAGCTCTTGGAACTAGGAATCTATGCACAGTGTGTTCCTACATCCATTTGTGTTCAAAAAATTCATTTAGTGTGGAATTAATGGAACTAGGAATCTATGCACAAAGTGTGTTCGTGCGTGTTCCAAAAATGTATTAGTATATATTAACCTATGGTTCTGAAGCGTGACCATTTTTGTGACGTCAGGTGTGCCGGCCATGGTCGTCATGATATACTACATGGTCATGATGAAGCAGATGACGCACGACGAGATGTGCTGCGTTGTGCCAGGACTGTCGCTCGAAAACTTGCTGCTCTTCATCCTGGCAACTCCCGTGCAGGTGAGTCTTCTGTCTCCCAGTTTGTCTGTTGCCTTTGTCTGTTGGCCCTCCGTTGTTTCTCTTATATGTCCACATCGTCCTCCCCCTTCATGCGTCTTAACTTTGTTTTCCTTTTCTTGTGTCCATGTTGTCGTGTGTCTCCGTATTATTATTTTCCTTATTTCTCACCATTGTCTGCCTTATTTCTCACTTTCGTCTCATTCAAAATGTTTTCTCTTTGTCTCCCATGTCACGACATGTCTCCCCTACCATGTACCTCCACTATGACCCAATAGGCCGGACAAATATTGTAGACCCCCTTCGTATTTCTCGACCACTTCGTACCTCTACGCTGTACACATTTCACAGCGTTCACGTGTTGATGTCCCCTCAGGGGGATACAACTATTGTATCTATGGGAATTAGCACTCCCAGGGGGAAAGTGTGTGAGGGCTCGAGTTGAGAGTTAGGTGGGCCTTCTTTTTGTTAAAATAAAACGTTTTTGTTATGTTAAGAACCACTCTTTTGGTTCAATGCTGTCCTGTTTTTAAGCACCTACCACTTTCTTCTTCAACTTGGATCTTGTTTCAGAATCTTCTTTCTCAACTTACTGTTTCTATGCCTTTTCTGCATAGATTCCGCGTTCCCTTAACTCCATACTAAATGGTGTGGCTTCTCCCTTCCTCTCTTTGGATTGCATTTGTTGCGGATAGGGAGGCTTAAACTAACTAATAAACTAATTTAATCTACAATCACGTGTTGATGTTTGCAGTTCGTTGGCGGCCGTCATTTCTACGTGCAAGCGATAAAGGCGCTGCGCCACGGCACGGCCAACATGGACGTGCTGATCATGCTGGCCACGACGGTGTCGTACGTGTACAGTGTGGGGGTGGTGGTCGCAGCCATGATACTCCAGCAGAACACGAGTCCCATGACCTTCTTTGACACGCCTCCCATGCTGCTCATGTTTGTCGCTGCGGGCCGGTGGCTAGAGCACGTCACCAAAGTGAGTTTCTGTCTCGCTTAGTTTGCTCAGTGATCATCTTGCCCTTTGTTATGTTTTTGAGTCTGTCATGTGGACTCAAATGTCGTTTACTTTGCCCAGTGGTCTTGCCCTCTGTTGTGATTGTAAGTGTTGCTCCCTTGACTTGAGTGGCGTTTATTTTTCCGCCTGGTTCTGTTCTTTGTTGTGCTTCTGCGATGTGATAACCTGACCGAACCTGTCACTGGAGTCTAATTATGAGATTGTGATGTCTTTTAAGATTTAAATTATTGAACTGCGTTAACTTGTGCGTTGGTGTGCAGAGCAAAACGTCGGAGGCGCTCGCCAAGCTGATCTCCCTGCAGGCCACAGAGGCCTGCCTCGTCACCATAGACCCTGACACCAAACAAGTCCTCACGGAAAAAGTCATCGATGTCGAGCTCATACAGCGAGCTGACATCCTCAAGGTGAGAGCTATCAGTTTGACCATAAAGATCACTCTACATTTGGGGCCACCCCCACAACCCACCACCTGTTTTGCGTAAATCCGTTACCCCTCCTCGTTACAGTCTTACCCCCGCCGTTTTTCTGTTTGCATTTCGGTCAACATCTGAATGATCTTGGCTCCTAACCCATGTGTGATATGCTCTCATTCTCATTTGATGTTCACTTGAGTTACACGACCGTGCAGGTGAAGCCTGGCGAGAAGATCCCGGTTGACGGGCGCGTGTTGACGGGCACCAGCATGGCAGACGAGTCCCTCATCACAGGGGAGAGCATGCCGGTTGCCAAGAAACCTGGCTCGGCGGTCATTGGTGGCAGCATCAACCAGAACGGCCTCCTATTGGTCCAGGCCACCCTCATCGGGCAGGATACCACTCTGGCGCAGGTTCGTGCGATTGGTCATTAGTGGCGAACATTTATTAAAACGGTTTATTGGTCCACACCACACTCATAAACACGGTAGAGGAAACAAGGTAGTGTCATTTCCATAGGGTAAAATACACCTCCTCTTCTTCGGCTAGCCAATGGAACGGCTTTATTTCAAACAAATTTAATGACGTCACCATTGCAACAAGCCGTTAGGTCAATAATGGTGCCAGATTTGGGGCTAGCAGCGTTGCCAGATGCAATATGAGCGCTACTATTGGTTCGTTGCCATGACGTCAGCATTGCCCGTGCTCGTCAAGAACTCACTGTGGCGCTAGTAGGTTTGATTGGTTACATGTGGTCTTTGGTGAGCAATTATGGCTCTCTATTGGTCCAGACTACGATCATTATGGTACCTCTCAGGAGTAGATAGGTGTTGATTGGCCGCGACAGCATCGACCACAACGACATTCTATTGGTCTAGGCCACGCTTGTTAAAGTAAATACTATCCTTGAGTGGCTGTTCATTGCAACTTGAAAAAAACGTATAATCTAGGAAAGAAGAGGTTAGGACTTAGAGGTAGAGGTAGTAGAGGTCCGTACTTGTTTAGTGGGGTTTTAGAAACTCTTCAATAATTCTAATTTACTGAACGGACTTGATGTTAAACAATGGTGTATCATGTAAATGGTTGTATGAACGTCCTTTTAGGAAGATATTGTAGGGATATTGGCTTCATTTTAGTGAGCAGAAACTTTAATAATTAAAAGTTTAACCTCTGAAAGAGTCTTTGAGAACCTGTTGAATAACGCAGAAAAAAAAATTCAGAATGGACTACCGTGTGGGAAAACTAGCTAATGACTACCTGCGCAGATCGTGAAGCTGATCGAAGAGGCGCAGACGAGCAAGGCTCCCATCCAGCAGCTGGCGGACAAGATCGCCGGCTACTTCGTGCCGATGGTGGTGACTGTGTCAACCCTGACACTCGTCGCCTGGATCATCATCGGCTACGTCGACATCACCTACGTCGAGCCCAACTGGCTCCTGAGGGTGCGTCTCGAGCTCTCTCTTGCGTCAATTGAACCTTACTTTTAGAACACGTCGCGTCTGTTTTTGGTGGTGTTGTGTTGTTTTGATATTGATTGCGTTATTAAGGGTGCGGTCATGAGCTTTCTTGCGTACGGCTGTAAATTGAGGCTAATTTTTTGTGACACGTTGTGGGTTTCTTATGTTTTGCTGAGGTTTGTTGCGTCGAGCCCAACTGGTTGCTGTGGGTGCGGGCTCGAGCTTGCTTATGTGTGAGGCTGTGGTGAATTGAGGCTAATTATTCATGATACGTCGTGGCTTTCAAATGATGTTATCTTGTATCTTGATGTTAGTTAAGCCCAATTGGGACTGGATGTATGGGGCGGTCTAAATCTTTCTTGCGCTGTGAGGCGTGAATAGAACCTAACTTTCGATGGCCCGTGGTGGGTTTCTGAGGCTATTTCCTCTCAGGGGGATACAACTGTTGTATGTATGGGAATTAGCGCTCCCAGAGGAAAAGTGTGTGAGGGCCCAAGCTGAGAGGTAGGCCTTCTTTTTGTTGAAATAAAATATTTTTTGTTACGTTGTTTCTATGCCCTTTCTGCATAGATTCCGAGTATCCTTAACTCCATGCTAAATGTTGCCTTCCTCCTTCCTCTCTTTGGATCACCTTGGTGGCGGATAGGGAGGCTTAAAGTGACTAATAATCAAATCTAATAATCCATTACTTAAGTACCCACGATAATCACATCTTTATTACACGAGTCATCAGTTTAGTACCCATGATAATCACGTCTTTATAAGAAGTCATCATTTTAGTACCCATGATAATCACGTCTTTATAATTAGTCATCATTTTCGTACCCACGATAATCACGTCTTCATAACTCGAGTTACCATTTTATCTGACAGGAAGAAGAGGGGTTCACCCAGCTTGAGGTGATCTTGGAGTTTGCGTTTCGCTGCGCCATCACGGTGCTGGCCATCGCTTGCCCCTGCGCCCTCGGGCTGGCGACTCCCACCGCCGTCATGGTGGGCACTGGCGTGGGCGCCACCAACGGCATCCTCATCAAGGGCGCTGAGCCCTTGGAGAACGCCCATAAGGTGCGGGGGTGGAGGGCGCCGTGAGGTGCGGGGGTAAAGGGCGCCGTGAGGTGCGGGGGTGGAGGGCGCCGTGAGTTGCGGGGGTGGAGGGCGCCGTGAGGTGCGGGGGTGGAGGGCGCCGTGAGGTGCGGGGGTGGAGGGCGCCGTGAGGTGCGGGGGTGGAGGGCGCCGTGAGGTGCGTAGGTGGAGGGCGCCGTGAGGTGCGTAGGTGGAGGGCGCCGTGAGGTGCGGGGGTGGAGGGCGCCGTAAGGTGCGGAGGTGGAGGGTACCGTAATGTGGTTCATATGCACGCACACATCGTGGATCCAAAGCAGCACCTGCAACTGTAATGACCATAAAAGGCTTCACGTAGATGCCAGAAAACAATGTAGTTGCTCATGAAATCCTCTCACTCAAGAGCTAAATTATGGTCAATCTAATCTCCACTTCGCTTTTGACATGAAAATTTCAGCTTTGCTAATCTTGATAAAAACTTAAGCCTTGCTAATCTAGATGAAAACTTCAGCTTTGCTAATCTTGATAAAAACTTAAGCCTTGCTAATCTAGATGAAAACTTAAGCTTTGCTAATCTAGATGAAAACTCGAGCTTTGCTAATCTAGATGAAAATTCACTAACATCCCTCGCTAACTGCAGATCAAGAGCGTTGTGTTCGACAAGACGGGCACCATCACGCACGGCCAGCCCCGAGTGACGCGCGTGTCGCTCTACACGCCCCGCGTGTCCCTGGCGCAGTTCGCCGCCATCACCGGGGCTGCCGAGTCTGCCTCCGAACATCCCATCGCCTCCGGTGCGTGGGGGGCTGTTGTAGCAGGGTTCTTAACTCTTGGGTCGCGACCCAAAGTTGAGTCGCCAAGTCATTTCGTTGGGTCGCCAAGTCATTTCGTTGGGTCGTAAGGGTTTGTGTAATATAAATATAAAAACCCTTTTTATCGTTTTGGAAGCTTGGTTTGCGATAGTTATGTTGGGCAGATTTTGGGTCACTACCAACAAAAAAGATTAAAAACCACTGGGCTGGAGGGTGAGCAGCTTTGTGGGTTGTGATTTGTGGTACCTCGTGGTGTTAAGCTCGGTTGTGTGAGGTTCTTGGAATGGAAATTCACTGAACGTGTAATGAAGGGCTATGTGATCAGCAACTTTGTAGGTTGGGATTTGTGGTACTTCGCGGCCTTGAGAAAGAGCGTTATTTTATAAGATGCTCGGGTGGGTAAGGTTTTTGGAATGGAAATTCTCTGAACGAGCGGTCAATTTGCCCGTATTGAATGATTGATTCGTTCGTTAAGCACGGTGTGTAAAGGTGCTCGATTGTTGGGTGGTTTTGGAGATTACAATTATGGGAACAATTCTTTAATTTCCACGGGGTGAATTTGTGTATTTTAATGTTACCCCCAATGTTGACAAATTTTTATTTGAAATTGGAATTTGCTTGAAAAAAAAATTTGAGATGTGTGTCCAAATGAACGTATAATCAATACCAATCAAGGTTACATTTGAGTACCCCTGTAGAGACCGCCACCAGCTATTGCGTCAGGAATAACCGTGTGGAAACATTTCGGTCTTAGATTAATAAGTTGAGCAGAAGCTTGGGTACTGTTAAAATAAATGCGTAAAAAATCAGTACGAAATAATAGGCTTAGAATCTCTACCCATCTTCAGCGAGATGTGAGACACTCTTCTTCTGCAGTCAAGTTTCATTTCGGTCACGTTCATTTGGCAGCGATCACCGGGTTCTGCAAGAGCATCCTCAACTGCGATGTGATGGGCCACACGAGTCAGTTCAAGTCGGTGTCGGGCTTCGGGATGTTGTGCGAGGTGAGCAACATACAGCCTGCCATCGT
Source organism: Platorchestia sp. MABIK (assembly GCA_014220935.1). Classification (NCBI taxonomy): domain Eukaryota; kingdom Metazoa; phylum Arthropoda; class Malacostraca; order Amphipoda; family Talitridae; genus Platorchestia; species Platorchestia sp. MABIK. The sequence goes on from JACJUY010001750.1 coordinate 10,109, forward strand.
CGCGTCCAACACCTCCTCGAAGCTCCTCGGCGCCACCACTCCTTCGCCCTCCAAGATTCGGGAAGCTGGGTGAGGGAAAGCGTTTTCTTCTCTTCGAGAACATTTTATTTTTAAAGCTGAATCTCCTGTGTCTAGGGGGAGGGACGAGGTTAATTTGAAATAGAAACGATGTATTTTGCTGGCCTTTGTCAAGCAATGATGAAGAAAACTGGCCTTTCAAGATTCAGGAAGCTGGGTAAGGGAAAGCGTCTTGTTTTTCTCGAGAACATTTCATTTTTTAATGCTGACTCACCATTGTTTTAATTTTTAGTGCTGACTCTCCTATGTCTGTGAGGCTCCATGGTTTTATTTTAAATGGAAAAGATGCATTTTGGTGGGCTTGTGTCGAGCAATGATGAAAGCTATCCCATGGTGCAGTGGTGAGAGACAAACTGCAAATGTATGCGACCAGATTCTTCAGTATTTTCTCTTGCGGAAACCACTTTTTGCGCCTTTTTTGCAGTTCATAGGCACAGTATAAGAACATTAATTGCATTTGTAAAAGTTATTCAAATTGTTCAAAAACGAGCAGATAAAGTTCTAACTTTATGATTCCCAAATTCGTAGGTTTTTTGCTACGAGTCGCTTCAGTTGAAACGTTTTGGTTTTGACATTACATAGGTCGGCATTTTGTCCTTTTCTCTTGCGGGCTGAGGATAACGTAATTCTCTCTCTCTCTCCTTATGCTCTAATCTGTTTTTGTTCATTATCCCGTGTTAGTCCTAATTTATTCTAGTGTGAGCTGTTCTGTGTGAGTCAAATGCGATCTACATCTCCGCATCTTAGGCCGCTGAGATTGTTGTAGGCTAAGATTTACTGGTGTGTTTTTACCTGTGGTTGCACGCTGACATTAACTGTTGTATTCATTTCAATTAAACAGGCTGTACGACCCTGCCAAGCCGCGTTCCCCAGACTCGCTGCTGCTCGTGGACGACGTCCTGGTGGACTTCTCGTTGCAGGACGTGGCGGCGTCTGCCTCCGACCTGCAGATCATCAGCGAAACTAACGCCTCGTCTCCCCTGCTCGGGGGGGACAACAGCGAGACCTCGCCCACCCTCAATAAGCCTACCCAGTCTATCTCGGAGCCCGTCAAAGTAAGTGCGCAGTGGTAGATAGTTTTTTCTGCCTAATTGCTGCGTGTAAGAGTAGTTAGTGTTCATGAGGACAACAGCGAGACCTCGCCCACCCTCAATAGGCCTACCCAGTCCATCTCGGAGCCCGTCAAAGTAAGTGCGCTGTGTGAGGGAGTGATTGTGTGTTATTCTGCAGAATTGCTGCGTGTAAAAGTAACTTGTGTTCGGTGTGGAAAAGAGCGAAACCTAGCCCACCTTCAACAGGCCTATTCAATCCATCTCGGATTGGGTATGTATATGTATTTTACGTTATGTAAGTGCGCCCTGTGTGATGGTGTGTTGTGCTGCAGAATTGCTGTGCGTTAAAGTACCTTGTGTGAGGTATTGATAGTGATTGAGGGGTGTGTTCTTCTGCAGAAATTCTACGCGTAAAAGTGCGCCGTGTGATTGGTGCTCGTGTTATGTCTCTTCTGTGGCTCGTGTAGCACGTGAGGGTGAGGAGTGCAGCGTGGGGTGTGTTGGGTGGCATATGCTTGTGAAAGCTGTGCTTGTAATGTGGTGGTAATGGTCACATTGGAGGCTGTGCTGCTCTCATTGCTGTATGGTGGTGTGATAACATTGGAGGCGGTGGTGATTAAAATGGATTGTGATGCTCCGTCAGGTATTAGTGATAGACCATTGAGTTTTTAGAAACATAGTTTGATTTACACTTTAATTTAGACTCAAAATTGTAATCAATGTGGTTTTAAAAAATCTAGTCGTTTGCCGTGCATGCGACATTTGAGCTGGTGTGCTGCACAGGAAAATTATTATGCCATAATGCTATTGTTGGCTTGCTTCTTATTCTGCATTTGTTGTTCTTCCCTGTGGAAAAGTCAAAAATTTTCTGAGGAATTTACGAGTGACAAATCATACCATGCGCGCTTTTGATCGGTTAATTAATGAAAGACAGAAGTTTGGACACCTCTTGGAGTTCGTTTAATTTTACTCGGCAAAGCTCAAATGTAAAGTATCAGGTGTAAAAAGTCATAAAAATGTGTAATTCTAAGGTGAAAGAATATGATTTATTTAGATTGACCTACCATAGAGTTTAATTCATTCATGTTAGATTTGACGTGTTGAGCTACAAATTAGCCCATTGATCATTAGGTGTAGCCAAATGGGGTTTAAACTGGCAACCATTATGAGCATAAACACGTATATATCATTATAACTTGTGTATTTTGTATTTACAAAATAAAGGGGGAATTGAAGTTTCCGAGTATGAGCACTGAGTTTTCTTGCTTTCATTCACACTTGGTGATGACACACTAGGTTTGAATAAATTCCATTATTTCCAAGTAAACGATCGTCATCAGTGCGCATCGTCAACAAAGGTCGTGAAAAGAAAGATTTCAATACTCCATAGTTGGAGTTTACTTATTCGCCATTGTGATTATTAAGGAGCCGTTAATTTATTATTTCTGCACATACTACTTTAACACTCCGTCAATGATTTTTTGTAATTCTTGATTGTGGTGGTTTGATGGTAACATTATTTCCGTACGCGCTAATCGAAGGATTGGAAGATGTTGCGAAGTTAGCAGGAAATATGCGAAAGCGAGTTTACCAATAGGAGGAGCAAGCAGGGGAGAAGTAGAAGGGAATAGAAGAGTCAAAAGAAGTATACTCATTATATCTACTGTACTTGGTAAAGGTAGATCATTGATCTTTATACATCAGTGGCAGTGTGCGCACTACTGACACGTAACGGTTACCGGAAGGAGGCTCGTGTCGTGTTTTGAAACAGTCTTAGTATATGTATTTTATGTTAAATTTATACCATAGTGTGTTCTTGACAGATCGCTGCCGAGTGGCAATTCCTTCTTTATTCTTATTTAGGCGACAACGTGAAGCCAGTGCCAGTCAATAACGGTGATTGTAGCACGGTAATATGAGAAAAAAAATCAGATCGTAATGAGTTTTTATTTATAATTTGCGTAAAAGCGGAGATAAGAGGGAAAATCACATAGTCATGGATTATTATTATTTATTATTTATGAATTATTATTATTGTTATTATTTACGATCTGTTGAGGCTTGTAATTGTGCGTGCAGGTGATCATCGGCAACAGGGAGTGGATGAAGCAGAATGGCGTACCAGTGCCAAGCTCCGTGGATGAGCAGATGTCCAGGCAGGAGAAGCACGGCCACACAGCCGTTCTCATCGCCCTCAATGGTACGGGGCAAGGTTCTAACTTATCAAACTGCCTGCATTTAGTACTCATCTCCTGTTTGGGTGATGGTGCTTCGTTTGCTTGCTCTGAGATTTCAAATTATCTGATAGTGTGAGCTTTTTTTTGGAACTTTTTCTTTTCAACTATAGCACTGAAAATGTATCCGGATTTGGCAGTCCATGTTCATATCGTTAATTTTTATTTAAAATTAGGTGGACATTACCCATGTTTGTGTTCCAGGGGTTCCGTAAGGAATACACTTTAGATTTATTGCGTTTTCTTATGAGATGTATGAGACGGAAGAAAAAATATAGCTATTGACGTGCTGTAGATCGAATTAGAATAGGAATACTCTTAAGATTTATTTTGTATTCAGGTGAGATGTATGATATGCAAGGAAAAATATGGCTATTGACGATGCTGTAGACCGAATTAGAATAAAGTCGGAGCGTGTGAGCGAGACCAGTAGCATAGCGCCAAGGAGGAGCGTGACACCGGTGCTGGTGACCGGGCAGGCGTTTCACAATTATTGAGCTGCCATAAAATCTGTAGTCTATAACTTCGTAAATGTGCACGTATACTTCTACAAATAAGATGGACATGATTCTGAGTTCTTAGCATTTTTGCGATTCTGTTCGAATTTTGTTGTTCTAAAATGACCATTGAAGCGAAGTTCTATGGTGGCACTAGCGCTGTTTGAGCTAATGAAAATCAATTGAAGAGATGCTGCACTATCTAATGTCGCTACCTTATTTCTTGCGAACTGATTTGCTTCTTGCACAGTCTATAAATTCTGACGTGGAAATTCGATGCGTGCCAGGGTTCCTCTACTGTATGTCAAATTAAAATTGTAGATATTGGAGATTTCATTACAGACGCATATCTGTTTTAAAAAAAATTCAGGCGAAATCTCTGGAACGATTTCGTTGAAATTATATTCTCACTCCAGAACTTCGATTGCGATCTTCCTTTTCGTTATCTAGGGCTGGGATTGTGTCCATTTGGTCGTCATTGAATTCGAGTGTGATTGAGCAGGTGAGCTGAGCGGCATGATAGCCGTGGCGGACACTGTGAAGGCGGACGCTGCCCTCACGGTGTACACGCTGCAGAAGCGGGGGCTCGAGGTCATCCTCTTGACAGGGGACAACCAGCAGACCGCGCGGGCCATTGCCAGACAAGTGGGCATCAAGAGAGTTTTTGCGGAGGTCCTCCCCTCTCATAAGGTGAGCCTTCCTTCTGGCCTCTTTTCGCCTTCTCTGATAAGCAATGTTGTCAAGTTTTCTGTTATCTATGTCTATTATGGTTTTTGGAAAAATAAGCAAGGAAAGGACTTTGGTCGTAAATATTCTGTATAAAAATGGCATGTCATTATAAATGAACGTTCCGACTTCGAAAGAGTCAGTTTTAACAACATTTGATCTGGAACAAAGAAAAATATACAGTATGTACATTACATTTTATTCCATTACTTTGAAAGAGAGATTAGAAACTAATAAAGGCATTCGACTACTTGCGAGGGATAAGCAGATTGAGTGTCATTCAACTGAGGTTTGCGTTGTAGAATGACAATAGGTTCCATTTTTTGCCTTTTTTTGTGTAAACGGTTGCATTTAGATCAAAAAAATTCGTAATTTTCGAACCGGTTTGAACCTGTTCAATACAGTGTAGCCTGATGAACTTCTTTGTGTGGTGATATAACTCTTTACTTTCTATTGAACTCCACGTTCAGTTTTTGTTCAACGTTCATATAACATGGGATGAAAACTACAGGGTGTTCCAAGGAAAAATGTTCTCACTCTTCAACTTCGACACTGCGTCCCAAGAACAAATATTCTCACTCCTTGACTTCGACACTGCGTCCCAAGAACAAATATTCTCACTCCTTGACTTCGACACTGCGTCCCAAGAACAAATATTCTCACTCCTTGACTTCGACACTGCGTCCCAAGAACAAATATTCTCACTCTTTGACTTCGACACTGCGTCCCAAGAACAAATATTCTCACTCTTTGACTTCGACACTGCGTCCCAAGAACAAATATTCTCACTCTTCAACTTCGACACTGCGTCATGTGCAGGTGCGGAAGGTACAGCAGCTGCAGGAGACGGGCATCCGGGTGGCGATGGTGGGTGACGGCGTGAACGACTCGCCGGCGCTGGCTCAGGCCGACGTCGGCATCGCTATTGGGTCCGGCACCGACGTGGCTGTCGAGGCCGCCGACGTTGTGCTCATGAGGGTGGGTTGCTTACCTGAGCAAATCTTCTTTTGCAAACTTGTTTTCAATGCGAGAACTTGTTCCCAATGCGAGAACTTGTTCCCAATGCGAGAATTTGTTTCCAATGCGAGAATTTGTTTCCAATGCGAGAACTTGTTCCCAATGCGAGAATTTGTTTCCAATGCGAGAATTTGTTTCCAATGCGAGAATTTGTTTCCAATGCGAGAACTTGTTTTCAATGCGAGAACTTGTTTTCAATGCGAGAACTTGTTTTCAATGCGAGAACTTGTTCCCAATGCGAGAACTTGTTCCCAATGCGAGAACTTGTTCCCAATGCGAGAACTTGTTCCCAATGCGAGAACTTGTTCCCAATGCGAGAACTTGTTCCCAATGCGAGAACTTGTTCCCAATGCGAGAACTTGTTTATTGGCTTCGCATATATTTCTAGTATTTCACCTCACTATTTCGTCTCACTGTACTTCATAAGTTTATCGATGCTCGGTTTTGCTATTGTGTGATACAAATGGCTAAGTGTATCTGTACTAGTAATGTATGTATTTAAAACGGACGGTGTCGGTGTGTGTCGGTAGCCGTAATGCTTCAAAGAAAACCCAGAGCTAGGATGTCAGGCGACGTTTAGAATTTATAAAGAGAAAGTTTCAATGATTCTTTAGGCCTGTCCGTTTTTTTAGGGATTGAATAAGCGTGGGAGTGTTCTATAAATATCGGAATATTAAAAAAAACACGGAACCGTGCCCTTATTACCAGCTGTTGCGCGATCACTCACTAAATGACGTATTTTAACACTTCATTATCGTCTTTGCTCGAGGCTTCTAGGAAATAATACGTGTATGAATAAATCACTGTGAGTTTGATCAATTCCAAAGTTGAAAACTTGAATATCCTTGACCACCGAGCTATATTTATGGAGGACCACGGCCAATTTTGAGTACGTTTGACCACCGAGCTATATTTATGGAGGACCACGGCCAATTTTGAGTACGTTTGACCACCGAGCTATATTTATGGAAGTATCTCGCGATCTCGCACTCTACATTTAAGGTTCCTTTAGTGTTGTAACATGCAGGGACTCTCGTAATTTATACCTCGACCTTCTCATGCTAATGTATGAGGATTTCTTCAGGCAATGAAATGTGTTTCTAAGACCTCGTTTCTCCGACGGATGACTGAATATTAGTCAACAGGTCATGCTTTCGATATTCTAGTTTGTGTTTTGTAGTTTTTAGTGAAATTCAGAGTTGCTGCGGGAAAGTGTGTGGAGTAAGTGTGCTATTTTTGAAAATTCGTGGAATCCACGTTGATTTTTCTGCAAAATTTTACACAGCTTATATTATAGATAAAAAGTTCTGTTAATAGAAAATTGATGTTATCTTGTACCACTTCTTCTGTTGATTTTTACGTACAAGTAAATCAGTGAACCTTTCTTTAGATGCAAAGTTTTTTGTGAAACTCGTTCTGCATTCTATATTGTATTGATTTAAATGTGTACATGGTATGATTATATGTAGAAAAAGCATGCACACTGAATCTAAGTGATCCTATACAAACACTTAACGGGGAACATATACTTGAAACTCATTTACACATGCGATAACGTCTTCAACAAAAGCATTCTCTGATAAAATTAGATTAAAGAAACTTTCCTGCCATTAAACGCCAAATTCACGGAACTTCTCCCACAGAAAGACCTGCTGGATGTGGTGGCCTGTCTGGACCTGTCGAAGAAGACCGTCCGGCGTATACACATGAACTTCTTGTTCGCTTCCATATACAACATCGTGGGCATCCCTGTGGCTGCTGGTGTCTTCAGGCCTATTGGTTTTGTGCTCCAGGTATTGCGTTTGTGCTGCAGGTGTTATTTTCAAACGTGTTATTAAAACTTGATGTGTTATTAAAACTCATGTGTTTTTCGTATTTACAAGTTGTGTACTTTTTTGTATCGACATGCCAATTTTAATTGCACGCAGAATCAAAAATGAAACATGATTGTCAAAAATGCTGCTATAACTTTTCAAGTTGCAAATAGGATTTTTCAAATTTAAAACAGGATTTCTCAAATTGCAAGTAGAATTTTTCAAATTGCAAATAGGATTTCTCAAATTGCAAGTAGGATTTTCCAAATTACACATAGGATTTTTCAAATTCCAAATAGGATTTCTCAAATTGCAAATAGGATTTCTCAAATTGCAAGTAGGATTTTTCAAATTGCAAGTAGGATTTTTCAAATTGCAAGTAGGATTTTTCAAATTGCAAGTAGGATTTTTCCAATTGCAAGTAGGATTTTTCAAATTGCAAGTAGGATTTTTCAAATTGCAAGTAGGATTTTTCAAATTGCAAGTAGGATTTTTCAAATTGCAAGTATGATTTTTGGGAATTGAATCTCGTTTTGTTTTTTGTTTGGCAGCCATGGATGGGTTCTGCAGCGATGGCCATGAGCTCCGTGTCCGTTGTGATGTCTTCACTCTACCTCAAACTGTGAGTGTTCAGGAGGCCCCACACACACGGCGGGGGTGCCTCAGCGTAGTGCCTAGGTGTGGTGCGCGACCCCGTCTCTTTTGCCGTCCCAAGTTAGGAACTGCAGAACACTACGTTATAGCTCTGTGTTGATTGCAAATTTTTTGAAGGATTGTTAAAACCACACTTCGACTGACAAGACCCGCGCCAAAATAGTCCAGGTCTGAAGATGTTCATGGTTCTCTTGGCATGGGTAGACAGTGTTTTGATGTGAGGTACTTTTCTGTTGATGTCTGCTGTAGATATTGTGTTAGTTCCCCTGCACCCATTACTTGAGGAACAAATCACTTGGGAAACTACCACTGAGTAACATTACTTAGGGAACAAATCACTTGGGGAACTAGCACTGAGTAACATCACTTAGGGAACAAATCACTTGGGGAACTAGCACTGAGTAACATCACTTAGGGAACAAATCACTTGGGGAGCAAATTATGAATTGGGGAGCAGAACAAAACATTCTACGGCGGTCTCATCAGTTTTGGGAGAAGTTGAATTTTAATGGCTGAACTGGGGCACTCACCTCACCTGTTGAGCTGAGACTTCATTTATGTTATTTAATCTGTAGCACTTACATCTGAGCTGTGTGACTGTGTCTTTTTTTATCTTAATTCTTGAATTTTGTGTTAGTGTCAAAAAATTTGTACTATTGTATCAGGAGTGTTATGGTACTTTTCACGTTTGCCCTCGTTCATTTGGTTCGAAATTTAGTCCAAGTTAGACAGGATGACTCGCTTTTGGTTAGTAAATTTCCACTTCAGATTTTTCAATTTTATTTCAGATGTGTAATTTATTACTTTAAATGTATCATTTAGCTTTTAAGATGAATATTTTTTTCATTTTAGGTGTACCCTTTTTCACTTGATGGACCATTCTTGACCTTCGGCGGATCCGTTCCACTTTCGACCAATCATTTTTCACTTCCGAGGAATCATTTTTCTGTGGACTGGACTCTTCTCAGTGTATAGTAAACCAACCACTTTTGACTTCTGGATAACTCTGCACAAACACCCAACACACCAGCCTGAGCTACAAGAATCAAATCGCTGGGCAGGTACCGCAAGCCGAGCAAGGAGTCTCTAGCGACGCTGGACTACCACAAGTCGAGAGAGGCGCGCTTGGGCGTCACAGACGACGATGACAACATCTCCATGCACCGTGGCCTCGACGACCTGCCCTCACCGCGGCAGGCGTCCACTCTGTCCAGGTGGGTGCCATTTCCTGCTGCTTACTTAGCCTAGTTATTTTTTTTACATGGTTTTGTTTAATTACTTACTTTCGGTCAGATATCTACACTATGGCAAAGTGCCCACTTCGTGCTGCTCACTTAGTGTAGTTATTCTTTTCACTCATGTACATTGTTTAGTTTTAGTGTAGTAATTCTTTTTACATTGTCGCGTTGTTTTGTTAAGTGCTAACTTTCGGTCAGATACACTGCGGCAAAGTTTAGTTATTTGCTTCACGATGATCTCGTACCTCGTCACGAAGTGTGTAGCAGTCAGTGTTTGAGCGTGTGACGTGCGCTGTTGGATGTTCTTACTTGCACTCATGCATTCATTCGTCACCAATGTCTGCGATTCAAAATTTATGTTTACGTTTGTGTGCGTGTCAGTGCATGTACGTAATGGTGTGCACTGAGCCGTGCCACACAATTCATCATGACAGGCTTTTATTCCTACACTTCACATGTATGTATGATCGTACTAAAACGACATTTCTCCGTTTAGTTTGTCTGTGGCGTCGTTTAGGTCTTCCTAGACACAACCACGGGTACTGAAGTCCATGGGTCTCCACTTGGTGTAAACGTTCCTTCTTGCACTATGACGTCCTTCGTGTGCTGGGAGTCGTGTGATCTGTTCATGAGTCAATTACTCGCGCTCTCCTCTGTGCGCTGTAAAAAGAAAGAATAGAGAAAAAAGAAAGAAAGAAAAAAGAATAAATGAATACTATAGCTTTAGCTTAGTCCTCTACTGCCTCGTCCTTGTAACTTGTTTCCCATGGGAATTAGGTGAGGTCCCGAGCTAAAGGCTAGGTAGGCCTAACTTTTGTTGAAATAGAATGTTTTTTGTTTTATTACGGACCATCTATTTTTTGTTCTCTGCTGTCCTGTTTTTCAGCACCTACGACTTTCTTCTTTAACTTCTATTTTTTTCATGAACTTCTTTCTTAGCTCACTGTTTCTATGCATCTTGTGCGTAGATTCCGCGTTCCCTTGACTCCATACTAAATGGTTCCTTCATCCTTCCTCTCTTTGAGTATCTTTGTTGTGGAAAAGGGAGGCTAAAACTCTCTATGATCTTATAATCTTCGAGGAAAATAAACCATGATCTTATAACTGGGGAGTAAAATTTCATTTTTCACTCTGCAGTAGCAATTAATTTAAACAAATAACTCATTTTATGCGAGATCTCAGTTTGCTAGATTATATCCGGGATGTCAAACTGCTAGAAGCGTAAATTTTAGTGTAACAGTTCATCGTGAACTGCTCTCGTTCATGGTTATGTGTCTCGTTTCTGGGTAGTACTGTACCTAGTCTATCCGTTCAGATAGTGTATTAAATTCCTTAATTTGTGATGGAGTCCCTCGATTTCAGGGAATCGTATAGAAAATCCAAATTGTCGACATCACCGTTTTTGCTTAAGTGAAACTTGAAATCTTTGTCCTGCAATTCGTTACTCGACTGTTTGAGGATCGCCCGTTGAAGTAGGATACTATGATTGAAGTCTGTCATTGTTTTGTCAAGACTCTAGATTCAACAATGACTAGATTCTAGAGTCATTGAAAGTGGTGGCTCTAGAGCATGAATGTAGTCTGCTGCTGGCTTGCACACTTCGATAGCTTCGTAAAATAGTTTTTTTCTTTATGGGCTATCCAATTCCTTTAGCGCTAGCTGCTCGGTACCATATCCAAAAATTGAAAAAATTTTCCCTATGCTGGACACTTGATATTTATAATTTTTTGCTATGGTGGTGAATATCCAAAATTTTTATTTATGAAGAAGAGTGTGATACTTAGATTACCAGTCACTAATGCGATAATCATGAATACTTGGGTTCTTAGTGTTTACATGTAGCATATAAATATCGGCTCATGGTAAAGTTAACAAGTATATCATAATATTCTGGTTTGCAATAGGAGCCATTACCACAGTTGAGGGTTACACGTTGCTGCCCTACATTTTGTTCTTGCCAAGTTTTGCGCATCTATTTGTTTTTAGTAATAATCGCATGTACATCATTCACCCTTGGTAATATTTACAGGCACACATATTGTTCTTGGTAATATTTACTGGTACATCTTTCTTTCCTGATAATATTTAAAGCTAAATCTTTCTTTCCTAGGAATATTTACTGGCACACATAGTGTTCTTGGCAATACATATTTACAGGTACGCCTTCCTTTCCTGGTAATACTGACAAGTACACATATTGTTTTCGGTAATATGTACAGGTGCACACATGTTGTTCTTGGGATACATGTTCTTTACAAATTCTGACATCTGAACACGTCAGTGGTTTGCTCTAATCGCAACCTTATCAGAAACCTATGACCGAAGAAAATTCCGAAAAGTTTCCTTACCAAAGATGATTAATTTTCTCGGAATTTTATTCGTTTTTAGGTTTCTGAAATTTTTACATTGAATAACTATTAACTCGATGCAATCATTGCGTGCTCTCTTGTGTGAAGGACCATCATTGCAGTTATTAAACTTAGCCACCACTTTCAGAGCAATGGTTTTCTCAGTTCTTCAAATCATATACCAACGCCCAACTCTACTGTCAAACTTTCACATCATTACATGCCTCTTAACTAACAATGGCAGGGAATCTTCTTATCTGTACGTCCGCTTGAAATACTCGGATAAGCTAACTTATGAAACATTCACATACACTTTTTCTGTACTATTCTTGTCTAATAACTGGGACAATTGAAAGAAGAAAAGAGTCCTCACTTGGGCGGTGTTTTTCTCGGAGTGCAGAACTTGCGTTGCTGGATTTTCGATTTGTTGTGCATACCCGAGCCTCTCAGGGGGATACAACTGTTGTTTCTATGGGAATTAGCTCTCCCAGGGGGACAATGTGAGGGCCCGAGCTGAGAGTCAGGTAGGCCTTCATTTTGTTGAAATAAAATGTTTTTCTGTTATGTTAAGAACCATCTTTTTTTGGTTCACTAATGTCCTGTTTTCCAGCACCTACTACTTTTTTCTTCAATTTTTTCTCGTTTCATAATCTTTTTTCTTAACTTTACTGTTTTCATGCCCTTTCTGCATAGATACTGCATTCCCTTAACTCCATACTAAATGGTGCCTTTCTCCTTCCTCTCTTTGATACGCTCTTTTTTTTAAGCGGTTAGGGAGGCTGACACAAACATATAATCTAATCTGTGTATACTCGAGAGGAAGTTATATTTTGAACTTGATAGTGTAAAGCTGTCTCTACAGCCTGTCCCAACTTGATCCTGTTGAATGAATGTGTCCATGTACGCATAAAAAAATGAATGTGTCCATGTACGCATGGCAGCTTTCGATCCTAGAGTTTAAAGATCGACGAGAAAATCGATTCAATGAGATTGATTCTGCCGATCTCAAACTAGATTCATCGAAATTTTCTTAAATTTTCGAGTGCGGGGCCTGCAGCCGCATTTCTGTGGTTCATTTTAGGCTTTGTATGTACGGGATGTATTGTACAGTTCCTGGTCAGTGTTTAGGCTGCTTGAAAATGCAAACGTAAATGTTTTTCTAAGCTAGTCGAATCGGTTTATTTCTCATGACCGGGTTGTATATCAGGTGTTGAGAAATTTAAGGCACAGTTAAGGGCAGTGTTATTCAGTAATTTTCGCAAGAGAGCCCCTTCGGTACAACGCATTGATTGAGAGAGCCGCAGCTACTGCAAATTAGCGAATATTATATAAAGTATACATGAATTGATTAGTTTAAATATTTTTCGAGAGCCGCGCAATGAACACCACTGCCTTAGGGTTCAGGAATACCTGTGTCTCTTTCTCAATGTGCAGATTTTAGTCTAACTTTGTCTCCGTCATCTCGTACGGTCGGCTTTAGCAGGCTGTATTGAGGGAGTCAAATTCAATGCCCGTCTTGCAGAATCAGCGCACATTGCCAATTGTTCTCAGTGTTTCAAGGTTCTGCAAAATAGCTTTTACTTGCTTTCTACTTTATAGTTATATTTACTGTATTTTCTTTGAAATTTGACATTTATTTTATAATGAATGTTGGAGAGAAATTTGTAGTGTAGATACTATAATAGTAACAAGATACCGTGGGCTTAGAATTAACATGCATCGTTGCAAATATGATCAACACAAAGTTAAACTAAACTTTTTGTTGAAGTTTGGGTACGTTTGCAGTAACTATATTCCTGAGGCTTAGTATAAACCTCTTTAATGGCAAATGCAATTGATTAGTATTACATTAATATCAGAAATGTTCGCCAAAAGTTACCTTGCGATAATCCAAAGTTGAACTAAGTTTTTGCTGAAGCACGTTTGCAGTAACAATATTCATCACGCTAAGTATAAACTTCTTTAATGGCAAATGTAATTGACAAGTAAATATTACATCAATATCAGAAATGTGGGTATGTACGCCAATTCATAGTTACCTTGCGATACAAAACGGCCAAAACGCAAGCTTATGTGGCGCGGTAGATCGAGAACTGTCGCATTCGTGGGACCTTCTTCATTACTGTCCATTTACCACATCCGCGTCGTATCGCCGCCCTGTTGTGTGGTATCGCCGCCCTGTTGTGTGGTATAACAGTGTTGGGACCTTCCTTAGAGCTGTTCAGTGCCTCAATGATAGCGGGCCGGCGTGCTTCTTCTGTGGCCAAGTCCTTGATCTTTTGTGGGACGGTCATGCCTGGAAACATGTTAATGTTCCGTGAGGTGAGTCGTAGTATCTTGGTGTCTTCTTCTCACTTTACTGACTCTGCTAAATTCCTTCCATGCCTCGCTGCTTCTCTCTGGGCTATTCTCATGTTTTCTTAGTGGTAACATTTTTTTTGTGGTTAATTTGAATCTTTGGAGCGTTTTATTTTTAATGAGCATGTTCTCACTGACATACAAATTTTTTCACTGTTTTGCTATGTATGCTAATCTTTTTAGAATGGCAGTGCATTTTGTTTTGAAAGTGATTTAATTTTTTTTATGTGTATTTGCTAAAACATGGTCGTAGTTTTATGACGTCATATTTCATTGTGTTATGAAGAATAAAGTATCATAGTACAAATAAAGAATACGCATCAGTCACAAAATCCAACAAGGTTTCTAAAGGCACGCTGTGACCGCACATTTTTAAACCAATACATTTCTTTTTCTTGCACAAAGAAACAAAGTTACATATAAAAATTTGACTTCTCAGTATTTGAAAGACTCATCAGCCTGTGTGGTCGTGAAACAGAGTGTGGCGTACGTAGGACTTGATTTGATCTTGACCTCAGTCATCTGAAATATCTCGAGTCGTTTTTCTCTCGAGACTTCAGAAACGTTCAGCTTACAAACATTTTTGACCAATTTCATTGAAATTCTTTTATTTATCTGTTACATCCATCTACGATTGACCCACTTTGCTTATATTGACATTCATGATAGGGAAATGAAGTCATGCCCCAACGCTCATTTTGAGATTTTGTCGCATTGTTCCTTAATTGTTACCAAGGGGCGGGCAATTTATTTTGTGGCCTTGCATAACCCTATTGAATTGGTTGAGATGCCATATACAATGTGCTGCTTTAAAACGTTTTGTAGCGTTTCGCCAAATTAGTATGTCATCATTTTGGTTACGTGTTTTTGCTGCCTCTGTCGATCTCTTCAGTCGTAATCTCTTGCTTAACTCAACCTGCATAGTCGTGCTATCAATTTTGGTTTTCGATGTGTATTCTTTGTATGTGGCGTTATCTATTTCAATTCTAATGTTATCAAGTAATTGATTTTAGATTAATTAATTTTTAATTAGGTTTGTCTTCACGGTGTTCATGAAGTTGGTTATTATTCACCGCATTATTTTCGAATGATCAGGGCATTTGCATAAATGTTATTGTCAGCTCTGCATAATCAGGTTATTAACAAGTTACTTATGCATTGAATTTGGTATTGAGCTAAATTTAGAAAGTAGTTCACGTTTAAGTAATTTGAGTAATTTAAGTAATTTAGTAAGTAGTTCACGTTTAAGTAATTTAGGAAGTTCCACGGTAAATCCAGCGTGTGGGCGGGCGGTAACCTAACGATGTGCTCATCAATGCGTCCGTAGTGCTGTGTGTGCATCCCACTTGTGACGTATTTCGCCTTTTTTCCCGTTTTTGCCATTTTTTTCCTTCTCATTTAAATTACAACGCATGGTTCCTGCACCCTCCTGCAAGCGTGTCCATGTCTCGCGTTTTTCAATTAGTTTTCATGGCTGGTGATCGTCGTTTCAGTTGAGTTGTATTGCCACTCAAAAGTTCCAATGATTTTTGATATATTTTATCTTCTTTCCATGAGATACCGTACTGAGGAAATTTTGCAGGGACCTTTTATGACGAACTTTTCAGTCGGTATTTTTTCAGAAAATAACTCAAAATATCAAAAATACCGCGAAATCTGATATATTTGTCAAACTTCAAAAGCTGGTTCGTTGTGTACTTGCGTTTCATGGAGAGAATTTTATTAATTTGAAAGGAACATAAATATGTGTTTTCAAAAACCAGTATTATAGGTACACCAAAAAAACCCTCACCCATTCTGATTTATTTTTTAAGTTTTCGTGTCATTTTTCCTTACTACGATATTTTAATGGCATCAAATGTATTTTATTGCACGTATTAGGAGAATGAAACGCGAGACAAGGATTTGATACTCGGTGATGTACTCACATGTGAGTACATCAAGTACATCGTTAATAAAACGCGAGGCATTTGCCTGTTTCTATGAAACCGACCAGTACCTCCCAAAGGTTGTTGTTGGTATAACAAAACCAGCTGTTGTGTAGAATACAGTATTGTGGTAGTTGACCTAATTCGTCGCCAAATTTTTTCCGTGAACTTGCTTTTTTGGTAAACATTTACGCAAGTGGTACCTTCCAATACCTGGGTTATTTTTTGTTCTTTTTCGTAGTTTCAAGACAAAGGTTTAAATTTTACAAAGATCTCTCGGAAACGGGTGTTTGATGCTGTGACAAAATATTTGACGTTTCAAGTTGTTGGGAAGTGCAAACGCAAAGTGAAGGTGCATGAGGAAAATGAAAAGTTTTGCTTATTTCTGAAGAAAATTAGTTAATTTGTTTTATTGCATCACTCGGCAAAGTCAACGAGAGCAAAACAATTTAGAAACAATTAACGAACGAATTTTGTTCAATTTCGTAGTTTCGCTAAGATTTACTTGCATATTTCATGTGTGAATTTTTCTCGTAGGATATTTTGAAAGTTAAGGCCAGGGCGTAGTGAACTATACTTTATATTGTTTATCACGTCGAACATACTTGCAATAAGTATGGAGAGCCAAAGTTGAATAATAGTGAGAAGAATGGGACGAAAAAAACACTTGACAACATTAACTGCAACAAAAGAGTACACATTTGATTAACTCAATAAGCATCCTATTCTAGCTTTGGAATATCTTAAATTCTAGTTACAAACAATTCTCACATCTTTTTAACTTGCACACTACTATATCAGCTTACCGCTAGTTACAGCCGGCAGTCACAGATAGGTCAGAATTTGATGTTTGATCGCCTTTGAAGAAAATTTTGTATATTAAGGGAAATTCCTTCAACTGTTTTTATAGATAAAAAAGGAAACCCGCATCATTACTTCATGGTCAAAATTTCACATCCACCATTACAACAATTCTATGTACTACAACTGGATCTGCCCGGAAAGATGCATTTTGAAACAGCTAGTGGGATCCAAATTCAAATTTGGTGAAAATCCTTTAGGCTATCTTTTCATTTCCGTAATAAGATGCTTTTATGTTCAAGCGGCTGAAGTGGAAAAAATCGTCAATATGAAATTAATGAAGACCTTAAAAATTCGCCCATCATTCTCAGAAAAATCTGCTTAAAATATCACAGTGTCATGGCGAGTAAATTGGACCAGAATAAGATCCTTTGTTCTGCTACAAGACATGAAAAAAAAACATTTAATCGCTGTATCTTTTAACTTGAGCGAGGCATGCGACACAGTATGTATAACGCTGAGGACTCTTGAATGTTTTGTGCTCATTGTACTATAGGGGGAAATTCACTTAGCTTCATTTTTTTAAATTTAGGGTTGTTTGATACGAACATTTGCTGGATGCGCTTTATCGGATTAGAAGGAGGTCGTCCACCCCGTTCTTCAGGGGATGATGTCTTGTTGAATTTGCTCACCGAAAAAATAACCTGATTTTTCCACATTTCCAAGGAATTTAAAATAACGCAATTATTAACTTTTTGACGGTATTACACATATTTCACCATTCTTTAAACGGTACAGTTACATGGTGACATAAATTTTTCGGTTTTTGTTTAGATCGTGAAGTAATTCAAGCAATAGTAGCTTTCCCATTTGATGACTTTTTCAAGTAATCCGAATCGAATCGAAATAGCCATGGAGACATGAATACTACGTTA
>JACJUY010001750.1:28743-59311 GCA_014220935.1 Platorchestia sp. MABIK
AAAACAACCCTGACACTTTAAAATGGAACCTCAAAGGTCATCTGATGAAAAACCGTCGTATTGGTGGAAAACAAGGGTCGCGCGCTGATGGTTAGGTATGGTTTCATTTTTTGAAATAGAATATGTACTCTTTTCTTACGAACCATCGCCCATTGGTGAAAATTTCCTGGCCCGTGGGTTGAAAGTCAAAATTTCAAGCCTTGTGTGTTGAAAGATTTTTTCTGCTCATATATGTTTTCGGACTGTTTTTACAGACTCTTTGTGATATCACTTTCTCTTATGTCAAAATACTACTCGATCTTCGTTTGTAATACTTCTGCTTTAGGATCAACATAGAGGACCAACCGAACTTTTTTTATCCTTTTTCATGTACTTTCTTTTTAATGGGCTCTTGTGGTGCGGGCTGGTTAGGTCTTTTTTTTTAGTTAAAAGCCGAAACATTGACTCAATCCACGAATATATTTTGTACTTCCATGTTTACCTAAGCTCTGTGCAACACTTCTGGATTTTCCTTTCCGTTCACTTTAATATTAGGGCTAATTTTTTTACGTACCAACTATCGCTTAAATACAAAGACAGGAGGATATCATTTTTGTAATACGCTCTTGAAACAGAACTGATCTGCATAATCGTTCGCAAAGGAGACAAAGTAATGAGCCCTAATGCAATGTTGAAACGCTAGTGTGGCGTCTTCGGTTGTGAAACAACCTCGTATTTTATAACAAAAGTCACACTCAACTTCTGGCGTCAGAGGTCACCCCTCTTAACAGCTCAGTGCTATTAACATTAAATTAAACTCTGTGGAATTGACACTTGGTGATTAACGTGACCTCATTAACGCGACCTCATTAACGCGACCTCATTAACGCTTGAACTGCGACGTGACCTACCGGTGGTTACCGAGAGATTTTCATAATCGACCAGCAGTCACAGACTCAATATTCATAAATACTTAATGAAGATTAAATGAAGGCACAATATATTTAATGTTCGTCATTTTCAAAATTGATCTTCAAAATGAAGTGTAATTTGAGTTGAATATTGAACTTCAGTTTAACTCAACGCAGTTGACTGACGTATTAACGATCGTAGACAAACTTCGTTCAAGGTTCTGTCGCCGTCGAACTAGCCCGTTTCATTTTTCCGAATTCATTACGAGACAGACTTGCAGAGTGCTGTGTTGTAAATATGCGTAGGAATACTAGAAGTATGAAATTTCTCAATAAGAATTGGAAAGGCGTTGTTGGATTAGAAGGAGGTAGTCCACTCCATTCTTTAGTGGATGGTTGGCTGTTGTCAAACTTGGGCCGTAACATAGGTTTAGGTTACATCTGTCGTCTATATCCGATGCTACAGGAGCTGTCGCTCGTACGGAAGTTGCTGTTGAGTTACTTCAGCTATGAAGAGGTCTTCGAGACCTATATTTCGGGCCCACTTCTCTCAGTTTTCATACTTTCTTAGCCATCTCTTCTGTCTTTTCTTACCCTTCCTTCCTAACTTGTTTTTTTTTATACGCACGGTATTCTATGTGGAAACTCATGGATTTCACGTTTTCCTCAGTCCCTACCCAATGATCTTATTTATTTCCTCGGTGAAAATGTCTTGCAATGGAAACCTCAAATGAACTTCTACATGAGAAGTTAAAATTACCACGTCTTTGTACTAACAGATGAACTCTTTAAACTACATCAAATGTGGGAACAATATTTTAGCACTTCTTGTAAGATGATACTAGGACTCCCATGAAAGGCATCGATCATTTTGAAATTACTCGTAACTTCCCTTCTTGAATCAATGACAGCTTCGTGTGATCCGTTTTAGCACAGCAACAAATGATACTAAATTTTATTTTATTTTGGGGAGGGATTATTGTTTTAGGGATATTTTCGGGATAAAGTGTTTTTTTTTTTTTAAATCGCACAAGTTAAACATACTTACATCCTATGTAACGATCTTCCTAAAATTATTCGAATGCTCTCATACTGTTCAATAAAGAAAATCATGCAATCATTTTGTATGAATTACAGCTTGACATACGCGGTACATAAATACTTGTTACTTTGAAGTACGTTAATGTCATGAAAATTAATTATTTAGAAATTCGTTGGTATTGAACTATATTCAATACTTCAACAGATCCTAAAATAACGAGTTATTTATGTTATCAAATTTCATAGCAACTGAGAGGTTCATCTGTGACGTGTGTGAAAATATTTTCTTGAATTCAAGATATTTTTCTCCGATCGAAGTGCATTCGTTGACTTTTTAGACGAAGTATAAACGTGAATTTTTCCAATCGAGGTCAAAATGTAAATTTTTCCAGAGGAAATACTTTTTAAACCTTTACAGTACTAGGTGGTGGCAGTTATAATGAATTTGACGTAGCTCGTTGTCCTAACTTTCGGGCACAAGGTTGAAACTGAGGTCGTTGCAAGGAAGTACGGAGACGCTGCTATTATACAGTATGTCCCACAAAACCCGAACTGAGTGAGTATTTATTTTCCCGTATCAGTAATACCATCGTTAGAGTACCATAAGCATTTAATGTCTAGCAAAATTATCGTTCAAAATTAACCTATATAAAAGGTTTTACTGATTATGATGGTATTACTGATACGGGAAAATAAATACTCGGTTCGGGTTTTTGTGGGACATACTGTATGGCTTGCACTCTAAACGTTGACGGATTAGCGCATCGTATCCTTCCAAAGGAAGGCTCAATTGTCTGGCTTCGTTAATCTATTTCTTATTCAACGTTGCGTGTAATTACCCTGGTTATTGTTGTGAGACGGGGGATAACTACAAATTTTTCAAGTAAATTATAGTTACTTCTGTTCATGCTTGGTAAATAATTTTTTTTCAATTATTCTTATGTAATTTTCCCGCGTATGGCAGAATGAAGAACCATCTCAGCGAGGTGGTCCAGAAAACCAAAAGGAAACGCAAGCCCTGCAACTGCGCCGGCAAGCTGGGGCGCGGCCGCTGCTCTTGTCCCCACACCACCTACCTCAGGGCCAGGTGTGTAGTTTTTTTACAATTTTAATGGCGCATCATCTCTTACAATTACATACCATTTTCAAGTATATTTCGCACAAATGAAAATCCGATGAAATCCAATTTCAAATCCGATGAAATAAAGTTCGTTCAGGGTTCAGGTTTCAATATTTTTTCAATCAGGTTTCAATCTTTTTTATTAATTTTAAAAGCGCTGCATCTCTTGCAGTTTTATACCATTTTCAAGTATATTTCACGCAAATAAACTCCAATTTCACGAAATGAAATTCAATTATGCACGCATGAAATTCACTTTCTTTCAATTTCAAGATTATATTTAATATGAGAGAAAATAGGATTACTGTAATGACGCAATTTAATTTTTCTTCATTAGTCTAATATCCTATTAAAAATCACCTTGGTACTCTCCACTTTCTTATTGGTTTTCTTATTTTCCATAGATTTACTATCAACTCTCTGTGGTAGTGTTTTTCATACAAAAAACTGAAGCACAACATGTACGGCCTTTTTGCTACAAGTAATCCAACATTTTTCATTTCTTTCTTATCGAAGCTAATACGTTGCTTGATGCCTCGTCAGATTCGAGTCCGTAAGCAACGGAGGTCTCACGTCCAATGGCCTGAAAGACGCGGTGACCTCCCCCTATGGGAGGCAAAACGGGAGCAGCGTACACTTCGAGAACTGGCACGAAGATCCAACTGACGATGAAATGCCGCTTATTAAAACCGTGCCTTGAAATACTTCTCGATGACGCTTTGGAAGTATTTCTGAATTGTTTCCAAATGGTCCGATGCCCTAGTTATTGTAGATGCAATTGTTGCTGTACTTGGTTTGGCTGTAGATTCAATCGATCTAGTACTTTGTGGGTCCAAGTATCGCTGTGCCTTGCTTGGTTAATGGATTCGTCGAAACAAGTTACGAGGCGAAGTATTTGTGAGCTGTGTTAGTGGAGCTAAGTAATTGAACTTGTGCGTGCTTAAATGTTTGCTCTAGTCCGGAATTTAGTTCTTTTAATAACGTGCAGGTATAAGATGTGACGTGATCTCTCAAAATGGTCGCAAGTTACGAGAATTTTTGGTGCAAAAAAAATATACGAGGAACATTTCTCGTCAGTAATGCAAAAATGTGGGATATCTGAGCTGCGAGTTGGAAGAAGGAATACCTACACAATAAAGTTGAAGTTTGCCCTCGTCTCCATTCCTTGGCTCGACGTCTCGCCATTATCTACGCTCCCCCGTGTTTGATGAGTAGTTCCGGTTTTTAATTGTTCATTTCTGTACGTAGAGGGCCGGTGTATCGTGACCACGGCGTCCTCATGCCTGGTCGGTTTACTTGGTCGCATTTTCTTGAATTTTTGTCTGTTGGAACGAGGGGAGCAAGCCCTCTCCCACAATCATTGGATCAATGACGAAGTTTAACAGTCCTTTTGTGATGATGTTGTGAGGTAGAAGTTGTGGGCATGAGAAATGCAAATGTTTCTAAAGGAGAGGCCTCCTGTGCTGAGCAGTCTACGCGTTACTTTTTTAAATTATTGAAATCTAGATGTAGTTGTTAAGGGATTTGAGGTTCTAAGTTGTGAACTTCGTGTGAAATGTGACTTGCTTTAATTTTGTAATCTTAGGAATTTTTTCTTGGTGGTTCTAACGTACATTGTACTTACGGTCAAGTAATTCGTTTTTTTTACAATGCTCATTCAGAAACTGATGCTCGCTGTAGGAAAAGATTGAAGTTCATTTCATGTTGTCTTTTTGAATGAAATCCAGAACGTTCTTTTTTCCCTCGATTTTTTTTTATTCTCACAAAGTTGCCAGCAGTCATTAGCTTCTCACCTTCCGTGTTGCTCTGATTGCTCTAGTTTCGCTATGATCTAAAAAATAATTTAGTTCATATTACTCATTTCCCCTCATGTTTCTTTTTAAATCATTTCCGTTACTTCTGGGACATTAGTTCAGTTTTTTGGCTACTTCATTTCCTTATACTCAAATATTGAACCCTTTTGTAAGAGCGCATGTTGGAATAGCGTTTTAAAGATCAATAGAATTCAATTTTGATTTATATATCACTCGTTAGTTTTGAATTCGTGTATTGTTCTGATGAATAAGACGTTGCACCTTTTCCTGGAGTTGTTCCCTTCTACTCCGAGCACTGTATTGATCCGAAGGTGCGCTCCCAGGAGGATTATGTGAGGTCTCGAGCCAAAGGTTAGGTAGGCTTTTTTTTGTTGAAATAGGATAAGTTTTTTATTTTGTCACAGTCCATCTTTTTTCGGTTCACTGCTGTCCTGTTTTCAGCACGACATTTTTCTTTTTCTTCAACTTTTATCTTGTTTCATGAACTTCTTTCTTGCCTTACTGTTTTTATGCACCTTGTGCGTAGATTTCGCGTTCCCTTAAATTCATACTAAATGGTGCCTTCATCCTTCCTCTTTGAATATTTTTGTAGTGGTAAAGGGAGGCTAAAACTTTCTTACAATCACCAAAATCATTGATCTCAAGGTTCTTCTAACTCCCATACGCTTCAGACCATGGCGATATCTGTACTCGGGTATATTTGCCCCTGATGAAGAGTTTTTCAATATAAACTTTGTTTCTTGTAGAAAATTTAGTTGATTTAAATTTTATACGACAAGTTTTTACAATTTCGATACAATTGCGGATGAGTTATTTATCAAAAAATGATTCACACAAATAAACTCTCTCTTGTACACTCAAGGTTTTGCTATTGGCCAACAGCACGCCTCGGTAAATTCAGAAAGTATCCTCGGTGCCGAAAGTAGGTTTTAGGACTTCGTATGATATCTTCAAATGACTTGTATTTGTAAAAAAGCTGAAATATATATAATGGCAACTTGTTTAAATAGAGGTGATCTATTTGACTTGAAGACCAATAAGTTGAAATATGGTTCAAAAATTGAAAAAAACAGTGTTGAAAAACTTAGTGCTTCAGCCAAGGCGGAGAAATTATTTTTTTATATTAACTATTGTTAATATGTGTGAGAATTAATTATTAGGTATACATGGACATGAAGCCACATATTTTATCTATCGGCATACTGTACCAGTGGGCCTCTAAATGTGTTCTAAAAAGAGGCAGGGAAGTTCTGCGTCCTGATTCTTCTTGTTAGCATTTGATCATTTTTTCTAAGCGATGGGTCACCAAAAGGATGAGGTGCTGCTGCTCTCCTTAGATTTGTGTCCAAAGAAGTCGTTTGTGACACACCCCCTCAGGGGACACAATTTTGGATCTATGGGAATTAGCGCTCCCAGGGGGAAAATGTGAGGGCTCGAGCTGAGAGTTAGGTAAGCCTTCTTTTTGTTGAAATAAAATGTTTTTGTTATGTTAAGGACCACTTTTTTTGGTTCTCTGCTGTCTTGTTTTTCAGCACCTACTACTTTCTTCTTCAACTTTTATCTTGTTTCATGAACTTCTTTCTCAACTTACTGTTTCTATGCCCTTCCTGCACAGATTCCACGTTCCCTTAACTCCATACTAAATTTTGCCTTCCTTCGTCCTCTCTTTGGATCGCATTTGTTGCGGATAGGGAGGCTTAAACTAACTAATAATCTGATCTGTTTTTGACACACTGGCGTGCAAAGGAAGATATTACTCTTAGTCATAGTGCGATAGGCTGTGCCGGATAGTCATTAGGTAAGCTGACAAATATCTTCTTTATATCTGAGAATCACTGCTGAAATCACCGCTTGTGTGGCTGCGGCGGTGAAACCAGGAATATAATGATAATATCTTCTTCATACGCCAATAATAGTCACAACGAAATGCTCAAAATTCGTCGAGACTATTCCTTGATTAACCTTCCTAATTGTGATAGTGAGAGCACACTTTTATAAAACAATATTAAACGATGAATTTGTACGAGTAATACATGAGTAAAATTATTACTTCCAACTATTGCAAAGGACATCCAATGGAAAAATTGGATGTGTTCAATTTCATATAATCTAGAACGTTCGCTAGACTGAATGAATTGTCGTTTAGCTTGAGGGTATGGAGAACTATGCTATTCTACAATATTATGTTAATCATACAAGCGATAATTACATATTGTAGAACAGACTTCAGAACAGTTTCATTTCTACAACATTCTATATACAGTCGAAAAAACGCCTGTGATTGATTTTTGAAACACGTTTTTTGGACTGAGCTGCCTTCAAAATTAAACTCTGATTTGCAAGTCTCTGTGGCTATTCTTTCGAGGTTGTTCTTCTCATTGCTGTATTTTTTATTATGCTATTTTATTATAACTCCTTAGTCTCAGCAAAAGGTCTCATGAGAGCGAAGGTCTTGAGAGAGAGAAGAGGAGGCCCCATTTTGTGTGGCTGTACAAAACGAGAAAATCTAGTGTATTTCTACCCAGGAACACTCTAAATTCCCCTTGGATTCTCGGGTACACTAAATTCCCCTTGGATTCACCGTGGATTCTAGATTCCTGTTTCTACTTATAGAAACTGAAAGTTAAGTAAGAAAAAGGAAGAGTAGACGAAAATGAGTCAGAAAAGTGGCAACAACTGGAAACTGGAAGCAGCAAAAAAGGTACAAGAGGAAGAAGTCCCTAAGGCCTTTCTGTAGGTTCAGGCAAGAAAAGAGTATCCCCTGGAAACGCCAGTCCCCAAAGTCTTGGATTGACGAGCCTAACCTAATCCCACTGCTTGTTGTATGCCTCCTAAGGACGCTGCATTTATTTGAAGTGCTTAAATTTCCATGGACTATTGGCGTCGCTAGAATTGTGGTTATGTGGCAGCTCATAGCTTAGGATCGAACCCGTGAAGTTTTCGTCAAATTGTTAAATGTGGTCATGATATAAATTAGATTGGAGCACTGTTGCTAGTTTTAAAATGGATTGGTTTTAATGGTTTGATTTTTTTGCGTCAGTATATCTTTTATACCGAGTAATGATTCTTTGACTCTTATCATGAATCCAGTTTCTATGAAGTTCCTGTTTTAAACATGCACATGTTCACATCTTGTCATTGTTTTTATTGGCTTGAGATTGGCTGTCCCGATTACTTGAATGTGTGATTCTTGTTTCTGGATTTAATTATTGAAAAATTTTTTGTACTGTATAATAAGTTCTCACCGTTATCCTTTGTGTTGGATCAAATAAGGCTCATGTACTTGTTAGGTGGATGGAATGTGGAGTTAAATCTTGTGTATTTACTTCGCACACAATATGTACCATGGTGCAACTCCCGCTAGCATCCATTCGCCTTGCAACACTTTGTTTTTCAAATGTGTTCGAGAGTTCAAGATTGTCTTTTTATTTTATTTTCTTGTTTTGTGGATGGTATCATTCATTCTCCTAAGAGTGGCGATGTTATGATAGGGATCTATATGCCAATTAAATATGCGAGTGACTTATGCAAGTAAAGTTTTCCATTGATTTACTATAAAGGTTTCTGTGGTAGGGATTCTTTTCCCGAAAATTGAAGCACGGCATGTGCGGCCTTTCTGCTATACGTCATCTAACATTTCTCATTTCTTTTCGTATCGATAACATTTCAAATTGAATGTGTGTGTTTTTTCTGTTCGTTTAATTTTGTTGTTCATGGGTACGTCACACATTGATGAAAGGTGCTATAGTTTTTACAGATTCTTTCGCGCATCGGATGTCGTATATTGAGGGGAAAACTTACTTTACCTGTTCATATTTAAACAGTTGTTTAAGCTGACGAAGTTCAATGCCAATATTTCAAATTAACATTTATAGGTGAAAGATTTGAGGTCCCGAGATGGAGATCAAGTAGGCCTAACTTTTGCTGAAATATAATGATTTTTTGTTTTGTGACAGACCATCTTTTTTGATCCACTGCTGTCCTTGTTTGGACACGTATAACTCGCTTCAACTGTTCATTTTGCTTCATTAACTTTTTTCAATCATACTTATTCTAAGCGCTAGGAATCCAGTACAGATGTACACGTTGACCATTCCATTCCAAGTGGTGCATTCCATTTTTCCATTCTTGGAAACGTATTTTATGTGTCTTGTCAGGGAGGCTTACACTAACGCGTAACTTCAGAATCTAGCCTCCTTACTTTCACAGTCAATCCTTATTTGCTAGCGCGTTTTTACTTATCTTGTTTGTTTACTTTTGCAAATCAATTTTGACGTCCTATAAAACACTCTCGTGGAAAGTACGATTTCAGCATTTTTATGTGATAGTTTGTTGATATATCATTTTGCTACCCATGCTTCTGCATTGTTTGTTGAGATATCATTTTGCTACCCATGCTTCTGCATTGTTTGTTGATATATCATTTTGCTACCCATGCTTCTGCATTGAAGTATAGCATTGTGAGTTTTTAGGCCTGTACGCTAATTTTATTAGTAGGTACTTCACCTTCTTGGGTTTGAAGTTCTATTATTTTGTTCAATGGTTTTGTCTTAAATGCGTAATATCTGATTCTCATTGTATTTCAGTAGATGTTTCACTTGATAATCTTGAGCTAGTGACAGAGTTGTACCGTAGCTTCAATGTCCGAGATCTTTTATTCTGTTTTTTTACTTGAACCGTTTACGGGAGGCTCGAGGTCATTATATAGAATACGCCAATGGGTTCTCCTGTGCTGTTTGATGATTATACTTGTCATAAATCTACACACAAATCTACATAAATCTAATCTAATCCATATACAGTATGTCCCACAAAAACCCGAACCGAGTATTTATTTTCCCGAATCAGTAATACCACCATAAGAATACCACAAGCATTTAATTTCTAGCAAAACTATTCTTCAAAATTAACCTATAGAAAAGGTATCACTAATTATGATGGTATTAATGATACGGGAAAATAAATACTCGCTTCGGGTTTTTGTGGGACATACTCGTACTGTACTGCAGCATAAGGCGGTTGCTCAAAATGAAAACGTGTGTTGTAAGCTTTCATCTTCTTGGACTTTATGTGCTAATACCGTTTGATCGATTTGACTTTATTTAAGGTGTGCTTTTTAAATGATGTTATTACTTTTAGTCTACCTTATTTTCTAAAAACACAAGAGTGGTGAAAGCTAAAAGCGATTGAACTTACAACCCGTGCTCATTGTGATACAACCAGTGTACGTCATATATGACGTCACCTTACCATAAAATGTGGTGTAAATATTTCTATCAATCAATTCATGTGAGATCAGAGGCCGTTCTAGCTTTTGTCGAGTCGGTATAAAAATTATAAGCAGTTCAATTTTAAGTCTTAAAAGCAGTGTCCTTATTTCCCTAAGTTTATAAATGCATAATTACTGACTAAGATTTATGTATATTGATAATTCGTTTGACTCGCTACGCACGTCAAAGGCGATATCAAGAGGACGAAGAGAACGGAAGATTTAGTGTGAATTGTAGAATAAGGGGAATCTGTGCACAAAATGTGTTTAACGCAGGATGTTCTGCGCATAGAAACTGTAAGTTAGAAAGAAAAGGGAAAAAAGATTGAGAGTAGGTAAAAAAAGCCATGTGAAGCGAAAAAAGCAAAAAGGACTTGAAATATAAACCCTACCTTTAGTTGAGGTAACCTAGCTGTATCCTTCCTAGGGACACGTTCCATGCCCTTACTGCTTAGATTCCGCGTTCCCTTAACTCCATACTAAATGGTGCCTTCCTTTCTTTGGATCGCCTTTGTGGCGGATGGGAAGGCTTAACTTCATACTAAATGGTGCCTTCCTCTCTTTGGATCGCCCTTGTGGCGGATAGGGAAGCTCAAACTAACTTAATAATTTAGTCTAATCTTCGGATTGTTCAGGGGATGCCTTAACTACCTTTCCCATAGTGGAACGAGGTTTATCTGTAATGCTTGAGTGTCATTTTTCTCTTCGGGGTCTTTCTTTTTTTCTCTTCTCTGTGATTCTTGCTGAGTTCGTCTAAATTACCCTCAGGTCTTCGATTCTGCTTGTTTTATTTTCTCTTTTACTGTTCGTTTTTTCGAAAATACTGTCGTCTATTTTACTGGTTCTAGCAGATAGCCAACTGGGCACCCACTGCTCCATGTGGTGCTGCTGGAATTTAGCCTTTGCTTAGTTTCTTGACAAATATCGCTCTAATTATGCTCAAATCTTATAAAGACGCTGAGTGCAATAACTCAAATCTAGTTTCATCATTTTATGCATCTTACGTTTAGGAAGATTTGTATATTTTCCTTCAATTTCATCTTCTACAGACTGTCGACTGATAGATTTTCATATTTTTCACAGCTGATATTACCTTTAGATGTTTATTTCTAACGGCCTTTTTTCCTATGGGATATATGCAATTACATATTTTGTATTTATTCCTTATTTTGTTGCGTGACTATTTAACCTAATCTTCCATTATTCTTTTTACGTTTCTTCACATGTGCTTTGAACTAATTCCTTAGAGCAGGTACATGTGGTCGTCTGCCATTGCTGCGTCCAGGATTTCTGTCACAAAGAAACGATTGTCGCTATAAGCAGCACGGGTCGTAAACGTAAATATTTATTACTGTATGGTAGTGAGTCAGTGTTACAATCAGTGCAAGTTCTACGCTTTTTAAAGGATATTTGATTACCTCGGTCATCTATATCTGGAAGGTAGTTAAACCTCTCTTGTAATGTACTTCGTCCACACGACCATAGTTGCGTAAGGACCTGTTTATGATTCTTTGTGTTACGTGGTTGAAATTGCCTCGAGACAAACATTAGGCACCTATATGTGTATGTATATGTTTGCTCTCATAGATGCCCAATAAAAAACAGACGAGTTTCACCGTGGAATGTTTTTGCCCTTACAAATTTTATTTTGTGACTGTTCTCCAAGTAAGTACAAAAAACTTGACCATATCCTCATGTTCGTGCTTTGTATTTATGTTCCATGGCCCGGTACGTCTTTACTGTGTGCTGCGTCATCCATTAATATTATTAAGCGGTGTAATGTTTAGTCCTGTTTTTTTTTTCTTATTTTCGGTTGCTTTAGTATTCCTCTCACCCAAGTTTTACACACGGAGAGGTTACAGTTTCGAACGCACTCCCAATGACTATTACATTCAGATATCTGTATAAGGCCCATTTCACACTGAGCTAGCAAAGCAGCATCTAGCAATCTCGCACGAGCTATCTAGCAGACGGTCTGCGCGATTGGTAGGTAGGAATAGCACTATCACGAGCCGTTGCCTTCACACTGAACTCGCACGTTTTCTCCAGCATCCAGCATGCGAGGTGACCATGCTATTCCTACCTACCAGTCTCGCAGACCGTCTGCTAGGTGGTTCATACGAGCTTGCTAGATGCTGCTTTGCTAGCCCAGAAATGGGCCAAACTCGTGTGTGTGAATTATTTCGAATATGTTGGTTGCTCCTTCTTGAATGAAATACAATCAATGTATCCCTCTTCTGGATAGCATTGTTGACTTTCATTTTATTCAAAAAGAATAAGTGTTTGTTTTGTTTGTGACCATCTTTTTTTCGGTTCACTGCGGCTATTTTTTCAGCACCTATTACTTTCTTCTTGGATTTTTATCTTGTTTCTTGAACTTCTTTCAATGCGCAGACGAATTCCCTGTACCTTCAATTTCATACCAAAAATACCTTCCTTCCTTTTGGGAATACTTTTGTTGTGGTTGGGGAGACATGAACTACTTTACAATCTAGTCGATGATGATAGTCGCTGCGGATGCTGGATTTACGGCTCAAAATTCACTTGTGGCAAATGCTGATTAAAATGGCCAATAATGAACGAAAACGCTATCTATGATTTCTGTTGTAAATCAAGATAACAGTGAATGTTCATTTTACTTCAAACGATATGGTAATTCACTTCTTTCTTTCATTTTTATTTTTTTCACTCAATTTTTACACAATTTGTGTTCTGTCCGTATGTTTTTTTCCAACGCTACAACATTTTGCCTCAATGCCCCATTTCCCATCCATAAATAAGCTCATTTGTGAACCGAACAGAGTTTATTAACTTTTGTACATTTGTCTCCTGTGCAGACTTTTTGGTTCCGTGAAGTGGGTGGAAAAAACTGCGTCCTCGCTCATCCCCACGGCGAGGTCACTTGAAGAGGCAGTGAAGGGCAAGCTTGCGCCCCACTTCAGTGGCAGCTCAGAGTCTGTGTACGACGAGGCAGTCGAGATGTTACCTTCCAATGGCCCAAAGATCACTATTAATCCTGTCTAAACTTTTCTTATAGGTACTTCAAATTAAGAAAGCTTCCTATTGCCCGTTAACGACTGCCTTCTGCCCTTGGTCTGGTGTAAGAAGGTAGAGATAGCATGGTTTTATAGTCCTGACCTAGAGATGCCTGTAAACTTTACGTTTGAGAAATCTTAATGTGAACGTTCTCTATCAATTATTTTTTAGGCTTCCACCGAATGTCACTATTGTCTGAGGCGCCATGTATAGACGGGAGGCAGTTGCATTACTGGTCTCTCTCATTGCTCACTTTGCCCTCCTCGTGTTGTGGTGTTCGTGACATTTCACAAAGTATGATCGGTGCGGCGCATGAAAACTGTATTTCGTTGAGGGAAAAGAAACAGTTCGCGGCGTGTGCCCTGCCTTGTCTCAATATGTGTCCGGAAACATTGCCTCAATGTACACTTAATTCTCAACGAGTCACAGACCCGTTTGGTTTTTTTTTAGTCGCCGATTTGAAACTCAAGGCTGGAATGCTTCTGAACTGCTTCGTCAATTTTCGCGCTGAAAAACGACAGAAATCAGGGCACTAAATTTTACGTCATTAGCCTTCGTCCTAAATTGAAAATGTGATCATTGGGAAATCTCAGCCTGCAAACTTTCCTTAGCTATTGTAACCAGTTAGAGCAGTGTTTCCTAATAGCATAAATTGAACAGAAATCTTAGTTATGCAAATCCTCTTTTCAGGATTATGATTGATTTAATTTATTTTCAATCTTTTCTACTCGTATTTACCGTAGTGGAAAGTTCTTTGTTTTTTCGCCATTATGACTTTCGTTTCTTCATTACAGTATGTACATATAACCGGAGAGTCGCTTTCGCTGGTGTCGTGTCGTATTTATGCAGCTCGTTCCTGAGCGACATGACTCATTTTTGGCAACTGTCAACATCTTACATACGACGCAACATTAATGGCATATGTGTTTTAGATATAATTAATTTAGCAGCTGATAAGAAAGTATAAACGAGTAGCTAGCATATTGACGCTATTACCACGTCCTACTTACGCTATCGAATAAGTCATTGTAACTCCACCAGGATCATCAGTGTTGTGCTTACTGGTGATTGTGTTTGTTGAGTCATTCAAGGCGCTGTGTTATCACATAATGAACCGAGACATGAAAGTCTAATTCCTTTATTGGCTGCCCAACGCTGTTAGTTGTACAAGGGTGATGTCAAAATTCTTAATTGGAGTGAAATGTTAGAAAATCGCGAAAGTGATTTTAGTTAAGGAATTTCTACGACAAACATTCTACACTTATGGGAATTAAATATCTTATGTTAAATAAGATGACCACTGCTCTGAATTATGCCGCCACTCTGATTTAATATTCAATTACTTGTGTACATCCAGTGAAAATTACGGTATTTGTTATTGTGACATCCTTTAGTACAATTGACGCTCTTGCCCGTCGTAAATCCTTTCCATGTCATGTCCCTCTTATTAAAACGGCGAAGACATTGCATAGTTATATTGGGACATCTTTGTTTAAATCCATTGTTGAGTGTAGTCGCATCTACGGAAAATTTTGTATAACTCTAGACCGTAATTCTCAGTCAAAAATTTTGAAGGTTGCACTTTGAAGTAGGATAAAATATGAAATTGATATTCAAATATTTAAGCACCTTGCGTTGACCAGGAATCGAGAAGAATGCTCAATGCCAATATTGAGCTTAGGTGTATTAGGAGTAGGTATACCTCAACTAATGCGATCCTCTAAACTAGCTCATTTTGGATACTCTTCATATTTATGTTTTAACTACTGAACTTTTTATTTGTGGTAGCATCACAGAGGATTTTTTCCTGTGGCATCAGGTTTCATTTTGAAAAATCTTTTAAAAAATTCCATTTAAAAAAATCTGTTCCTGTTCAAAAAAAACAGAAGCGGATAAAAGTGCGTGGGTTTCATTGCTACTCATTTTTTTGAACGAAGTCGTGATGTGGGCAACTCGCGGTGCGCTGGGAGGCTCCGTCACTTCGGGGATACGTTTGTAGAAGATCAATTATCATATTTTATGTTAAATTTATTTTCGGTAAGTTTGTAGTTCTTTGTTTCTGTTTGTTTTTCCTTTTGCTCATTGTATCTGATGCTCAAGGTACGGACGCGCATGTCTCATTGCCACATATTTATTATCATTTAATTTCTAACTGATTAATTTAACTGAGAATCACTGCTGAAATCAACGCTGCGGTGGTAAAATCAGGAATATATAATAATAATATTTCTTATAGATTACTTTCATGTATTTGAAACAGTCTTAAATATCAAAAGATAATTTATGCCGATTTGGAAGTGAAATATTCACTTTATTCTCGAATGGTGTTTTCACTTTTGTTTTGAGTTGTGGCACGTCACTGAGTTTGTGGTAAGTGTAGAGGTCCAGGTATTTACGAAAACGTCCACGTTATCATTACGACGGTATTAGAAGTATTAGTATTAGTGGGTCTTGATGATCTCAGAATTAGGTGTAGATCACAAGCAAGGCTTGACATTTTTACGAGGATTCTAGTGTAGGCGTTTAATTGTTTTCATTTGAATAAGCTCTATGGCCACTTCTTGGGTAAATTTTATCATTTTCTTCATGACTGTATGATCTCCAATGGCGATTTTCATGCTAATATAATGTTTTTCGAATTGTTAAACTGCCTTGCTCAGTATGGCAATCATACAAGTAAATTGTGTGTGCTCATGATGGGTATACAAACCTTTATTACAGGAATAATAATAATTCATGGTTATTTATTCATTATCTGTGTTGTCATTTAATATCTTTGATTTGAGTGATTTAGTTTCGTTCTTTGCTATTTTCCAGTCATTGATTACTCACGCTAAAATGTACGGAAAAAGTATTCGGCTCTTTGAGTGTGTCATAGTGTCGTCTCTGGTGGTAGCTAGCGACTTGATTTTTGTTTGACTTAGGTTGCCGTTGTTTGTGGTGGAACTTTGCCTGATTTACTTGTGAGAACAATGTTGGTGTTTGCACTCTTTTCAGCCTTCGTTGCGGTTAAGGAGGTTTAAACTAACATTATCTTGCAGTCTTTTCAAGATGTTGGTTGCCATTTCAAGGCAGGTTTCCTACTTGCTGTGCAAGTTTTTGTCATCACGTTGTAGAAACTCGCTTTAGGTGTTCATTTATTTCAAAACGCTGAATGGTTTCTTAAACTCGGGTAGTCCTAGCATTCTAGCTCACGTTAGAACGTGATCTTAAAACGCTCCAAGTAACTACAAAGTGCAAAATTTAGAATTGCTATTGCAATTATTGTATCTACGGGAATTAGCGCTCTCAGTGCTAATATGCGAGGTCCCGAGCCAAAGGTTACTTAGGCCTATCTTTTGTTGAAATAAATTAGGTTTTGTGTCTCATTACGAACCATCTTTTTTTCTGATCACTGCTGTCTTTTTCAGCACTTTCTACTTTCTTCTTCAGCGTATATCTTGTTTCATGAACTTCTTTCTTAACTTACGGTTTCTCTGCTCCTTGTGCATAGATTCCGCGTTCTCTTAACTCCAAACTAAATGGTGCCTTCCTCCTTCCTCTCTTTGAACGTCTTTGCTGTGGAAAAGGGGGGCTAAAATTCCTTATAGTCAATCGATCAATCTGTTACAAATCTGTCCTGTTTTGCGCAGAAAGCTATTTGTAAAATTACTGATATAAGAACGTATCCCGAGTGATCTAGTATTATGTCAAATTTTATTTCACTGACTGAAGTGTAAGATTCTTAAACTGAAATGTAAGGTTCAATCTCCTTTTTTGTATTGTCTACTGATCTTATTACTTTGTAGAATATAGTGTTTAACTTTGTATGTAAAATAAAATCATTCTACCCTTTTAAGGAATTAGTATACTGCTATTGTGATCGTCAAGTATGCATTTTTGCACTGTGGCAATTTAATTTCAATACACAAAAATCATTACTTAGATAGGAGAGATGGGATATTTTTTTAATTTTATAAGCTGTATTTATCAATGAACTAGTGCACTTGCTATTTAGCAAAATTTTATCTCACGGATTTTACAATAATGCCACGTGTTGTAGTGGAACTAGGAGCGTGTCATAAGGTAGCTACTGTTAGATCTTCGGGTGGTGTGAGTGGCAAGAATGGCTCATCAATTACAATAATAATAGTAATAGTAATCTTCGGGTGCGAAGGTTATCATTTCAATGGAAATATAGTATATCTGCCCTCCTAGATTTTCTGAGCCCAACCCACGCTGTAGATTTTGTATTCACTCTGAGTATCGAGGAAATCGAAAACGTACGTGGGTTGACTACAATTTTATTAATATTTTACAAATTGAAAATAATCGTATGTTGTCGGGTACTTTAACTACAATTTAATTTATGGGTGTTAATCAGCATTTTTTTGTAGCTTTTGAAATATTTTTGGAACACTTGGGTGCGGCAGTGAAGTCAACTTGAGGACTTGCCGTTCTTTCTTAGTCTTCTCTAACACCGTCTTCCGTTGAGGGGCTGCTGGTATTAACTCTACCGTTTGTTCCGTTATTACTCCTGCAATTTTTTCTTTCATTCTGTCGGATCTCACAGTGAACACTATTACGTTAAACCACTTGTGTTGGATGCCGCTACCAACTGGTACTGACATTATTCTTCGCTTAGATTTTCATTAATTATTCTCCGCCTCCATTAATTAGCAGTCCCAGGGGGAAAATGTGAGGGCCCTAGCTGAGAGTTAGGTAGGCCTTCTTTTTGTTGAAGTGAAATGTTTTTTTTTGTTATGTTAAGGACCACCTTTTTTCGGTTCACTACAGTCCTGTTTTTCAGCACCTCTGACTTTCTTCTTCATCTTTTATCTTATTTCAGGAACTTCTTTCTCAACTTACTGTTTCTATGCCCCTTCTGCATAGATTCCTCATTCTCTTATCTCCATACTGAATGGTTCCTTCCTCTCTTCGATACGCTATTTTTTGTGGCGGTTAGGGAGGTTTGAACTAACTTATAATCCAATCTAATCTACGCCTCCATTGTACAGACCATTCGCGTTGCGTTTGAAAGGCTGGGTTGTGTGAGTTGCACTCCGTTCCTGTTCCCGAGTCACTATGTTCATTTGAAGTGCGTGGTTGGATGTGAATTGCTGCTATTGTATCACGGTGTAAATCTAGAGATGATTTAGTGCTTATATGAATTTGGTCTAATTTTATTTTACTAGTATGTTGTTCGTAAGGAAAATGTGATTAGCAAATATTCAGGCGCTGTAGGGGCCAGATTTAAATGCCTACACCAGCACAGAGAAACACCTTCTGTACTTACTAGCATGTACCGAGTCGCATCCTGAGAGGTGTTGGCACGAGTCGGTTCGGTCTCCCTCACGTTGTTGGAAAAAGCTATAACTTCAGACCGTATTCCCTATTGAATTTTGATATGTACAGAGTGGCGCATAAGTAACGCACCCTTTTAAAAAATTAATAATAAATAAACTATGAAAGGTATAACGATAGGGTTAATTGCAAGCGATAGAGGAACTCTTAAAGTTTATTTACATGTCGTATCCTGTCTACCGATACCCAGTGTATATTGCGGTAATAAATCTTTAAAATTTACCTTCAAAAGGGGGCGTTACTTATGCGCCACCCTGTACATGTGACTGCTGTCAGGGAGGCTTCAACTAACTTATCTTATCTAATTTAATCTGTGACTGGCTATTGGCTGGTCGTTACGCTGTCTTCAATTGTTTCTTCTCGTTCTGTTCAACATTGTTTCTCGATATTTTCCCACCCATGAGCGTTCAAGTGTCAACTTCGGAGGAGCGCTTAACTGCCAAACTGACGGCTATGACGAAATTGAATATTGAGACGAGAAGTTTAAGTCATGAACTCTAAATGCGCTGGTGAAACGCCTGTGTTGAGTTCGATGATAGTACACTCTAGTTGTTATGCTTTCTTAGAAAACTTTCAAATTTATTCAAATAGCGTAGAAATGTAAAAATTCAAAAATTATTAACAAGACACGTGTATTATTTTACTCGCCAATCTGTGATTGTGATCTGTTGCTATTGAGGCTTATTATCTTATTTA
This sequence comes from Platorchestia sp. MABIK, assembly GCA_014220935.1. Lineage (NCBI taxonomy): Eukaryota > Metazoa > Arthropoda > Malacostraca > Amphipoda > Talitridae > Platorchestia > Platorchestia sp. MABIK. The sequence goes on from JACJUY010001750.1 coordinate 47,953, forward strand.
TACGAATTGAGTGGTGAACTTCTCTATCATTTATTGAAAATACAGGTCCTACGAGGACGACCAGCGGGATGTTCATGGTGTTTTATGTCTGATTCCGAGGCAGTGGTTGTCATTAACGTATTTCGAGCGTGCCCTAAGGTCTACTCTCATGCCCTGTTAGGGAGGCAATGCTTTGGGAGATTTTGAGGCATTTTCATGGTCGAGATTTTGACAGTCATTTTCACGGTCCTCCTCTTCACGGTCGACACTCACTTAGAACGGATCTTTTCGCTGCCATTTGACGTGATACAGTCATAGAATGATACACGGGCCTCAACACTCGCTTACAACGGGGTCTCTTCGCAGCCATTTTGGTATGGCACAGCGAAGGCTATAGACATGGGCCACACACCAGCTCATCAAGCCGTGGTGATGGCAGTCAAAATTTGACGACCTTCTTTTCAACTGAGCCCCATCTCGTTCATACCTTGCCGCTACTTGCATGTGAGCTGTCGTTCTTGTTTGTTAGCATTATTTTTGTTTTAGTATTTATGACTCTGTCGATACTATGTGGAACGCGAACTTGCCAGATGTTGGACCTGATTCTCTAGTAATGCTCATCATTTGCCCACGTGCTCGTGTACTTCAAACCAAGAATCATTGCTCGATGTTTTCTTAGACAACATGTAAACGTGACCTTCGTTTTAACAGATAATTTGTTCAGTTATGTAAGAGTTTATCATTCAATTATTTTTTGACTTTGAAGATTACATTGTGTTTTTGTATTAAACATTCTCATTGTGCTTCTTTCTATATCCGAGATGTAAGGCAGTAAATGTAGAATCCGGCAACAGTGCACCATTGCAAAAACTTGAATTTTTGCAATATTTGTATTTTCAGTATTTTTTGAGTACTTTAATTCCTTTTACGTGCTTGTGGTTTTTATTTGCACGAGAGGAAGTTATATTTTGTATTCATTTCTGAAGGAGTATTCAACTCGTATTTCTCATTTTACATTTAGATTAGAGTTGTATTTGCCCGTTTTGAAGGAAGGAATTTAACTCAAAAGAAGCAGCGTATTTTGAGACGTTAGCTCTCTGTGTTATGAAACAAAATTTTCCGAGCCTTACGCGGCCCATCATCGGGCCTGTATTTTGTGTATTTTCTCAAGTGCATAAGGAATGTTCCACAAAAATTCATGTGCTGCCGATATTAGATCAACTTGCACGACTTGCAAAAATCTAGTGGCACAATTTTTTGGATGCCTTGTTTTCCTTTTCTTCAGTTTAGTATCGTGACTGCCTAAACATTCCGGTCACCTTTTCCTCGTAATCGCGTTGGTATAAAAGGGTTTTTAACAGAAATTTAAAAGTCAAGAAAATTCTAATAAAACTAGTCATATTTACTCAAATTGAGAAAAACAAAATCGAAAACGTTTCGGAGTCCAGCTCCATCTTCAGTTCTGTAAAATACAATGAATTCAAAAAAGTAAAAAGTACAATCATTACGAAGAATACAAGCAATACAAAAAAGCAAAACGAACATAATTGTAACAACAAAAAGATAACTAAATGTCAGACTATGCCTTAAGACTAGCAAGAAAGTAACGAAAAAATGCACACTAAGAATTTACTATTTGAAGGGGGTAGGAACTAAGCATATTATTTAGGGAGGGTTTTCCTTTAAAAATATGAAGGGATTCTAAAATTCGTAGGTCAAACTCATTGGGAGCGCTATCAATGACTTTAAAATCTTCCTGACGAACTACTATATTGCACTGTTCAGCATGGTTGCGTACGGCTGAATGAGGAGGATGTGTAAGTAAGTTCCCGGTACGGTGGCTCCTACCGCGGTGTTCTGCTATTCTTGTGTAAATACTGCCGATGTGCACTGCACACAACTATATTTATAGTTTTATTAGCATTTTCTTCGGTTTTAAATCTCTATTAGCATTGCGATTCAAGCAAAGTGAAAAATTTTTTAAAAGGTTTTTTCCTTTAAGGATAATTTTTGTTTGTTTCACTACTGTCCTGTTTTTCAGCACCTCTGACTCTCTTCTTCAACTTTTATCTTGTTTGTACTAAGATCTTCTTGTACCTAAATCCATACTAAAAAGTGTCCATACTTAATAGAGTCCATACTAAATAGTGTCTTCATTCTTCTCCTCTTTTCCTCTCTCTGGAAGACCTGTGTTGTAGCTAGGGTAGTTAAAACAACTTATGCGACCAAATGATGGTTGCTTTGTATTTCACTCAGGTCCTCAATGACAGACGCACGCGAACTTAGGACCAAATTTTGTGTATCTTGACTACCCAGCGTTTCTTGATGAGACATTTACGATTAGTGGAAAAATTTCTATGGCCTAATTTTAATGTATACATGAAGTGGGAAAATGGCTAACGTATGTAGTTTAGGTGTGTAATGTGCACAAAGAACGGTAGAAAGTATTAACGTAAAGGTTCTGCCACGGGTACTCCATCCTTCTAGAAAGCGAAAAAAATAAACTCGATTCTATATTTTGTTACATCCTTTCCCACTATGTAACACCTAAGTGATATAAGATTACCACTTTATTTATATTTATTATTATTATATTTGTTGAACAATATTCAACTCAAATTTAATGTCCTTCGTACACAAGCAATTTTGAAAATAACAAACATTAAATGGATAGTGCCTATCTTTAGCCTTAAGTATTTATGAAAATTGGGTCTGTGACTACTGGTCAATCAGCACCATTGTGAAAATTCCATCCGTGTACCACCGGTAGGGCACGTCGCACTAAAAAAGTTAAATGCCATAATTTAACTGTCCTTGAGCGAATCGGACAGGAAATGACTGAAACCGCGTTTCGCAATTCTCAAGTCATTTCTAGTGAGAAATAGGAGGATTTCAAACATTTTTATTTCGCAAAACTTTTGGAAAAAAACGTAAGAGATATCAAATTTGAAAGCCCTTACGATATTTTCTGACTTTTCCGATCAATGTTTCCAAAATCAATGAAACTCTTTGGCAACTTCAATACTCGGTTTGACATCAGGAAAAACTACTTATTTGACCAGAAATCCTTGCAAACATCTCATAAATCCCTATACCCTCGCGATATTTTTTCGACTTTTTAAGTCATTGTATCCAAAATCAACAAAACTCTTTGGCAACTTCAATACTCGGTTGTACATCAGGAAAAACTACTTTTTTGACCAAAAATCCTCATAAACATGTCATAAATCCCCTTACCCTCGCGATATTTTTTGACTTTTTCACTCAACGTTTCCAAAATCAACACAGCTCTTTGATAACTTCAATATTTGGTTGTACATCAGGAAAAACTACTTATTTGACCAAAAATCCTCATAAACATGTCATAAATCCCCTTACCCTCGCGATATTATTTGACTTTTTCACTCAACGTTTTCAAAATCAACAAAGCTCATTGATAACTTCAATGTTTGGTTGTATATTAGGAAAAACTACTTATTTGACCATAAATCCTCATAAACATGTCATAAATCCCTATACCCCTGCGATATTTTTTTACTTTTTCACTCAACGTTTCCAAAATCAACACAGCTCTTTGATAACTTCAAAATTTGGTTGTACATCAGGAAAAACTACTTATTTGACCAGAAATTCTTTTGAACATTACATAAATCGCTTATGATAACTTGATCCGAATTGCAAGTTGTATTTCGGGCCTTTCCTTGGGCGAATCGCGCTGAGAATGACTTCATGAACTCGTTTTCCCATTCTCAAGTCATCCCTAGTGAGAAATCAGAAAATTTCAAACTTTTCTACATCCCACAATTTTTTGAGAAAACGTAAGGGTATACCCTTACGAAATTTTTTGAAGTTTTCGGTTAATGTTTCCAAAATCAATGAAACTCTTTGACAACTTCAATACTCGATTGTACATCAGGAAAAACTACTTATTTGACCGTAAATCCTCATAAACATGTCACAAATCCCCATTCCCTCGCGATATTATTTGACTTTCTCACTCAACGTTTCCAGCATCAACACAGCTCTTTGATAACTTCAATATTTGGTTGTACATCAGGAAAAACTACTTATTTGACCATAAATCCTCATAAACATGTCATAAATCCCTATACCCTTGCGATATTTTTTTACTTTTCACTCAACGTTTCCAAAATCAACACAGCTCTTTGATAACTTCAATATTTGGTTGTACATCAGGAAAAACTACTTATTTGACCATAAATCCTCATAAACATGTCATAAATCCCCATTCCCTCGCGATATTAATTGACTTTTTCGCTCAACGTTTCCAAAATCAACAAAGTTCTTTGATAACTTCAATGTTTGGTTGTATATTAGGAAAAACTACTTATTTGACCATAAATCCTCATAAACATGTCATAAATCCCTATACCCTTGCGATATTTTTTTACTTTTTCACTCAACGTTTCCAAAATCAACACGGCTCTATGACAACTTCAATATTTGGTTGTACATCGGAAAAACTACTTATTTGACCAGAATTTCTTCTGAACATCTCATAAATCGCTTATGAGAACTAGGTCCGAGATGCAAGTTGAATTTCGGGCCTTTCCTTGAGCGAATCGCGCTGAGAATGACTTCATAAACTCGTTTTAACATTCTCAAGTCATCCCTAGTGAGAAATCAGAAAATTTCAAACTTTTTTATTTCACAAAATTTTTTGAAAAAAACGTGAGGGTATACCCTTACGAATTTTTTTGACTTTTTCGGTCAATGTTTCCAAAATCAATGAAACTCTTTATCAACCTCAATACTCGGTTGTACATCAGGAAAAACTACTTATTTGACCATAAATCCTCATAAACATGTAATAAACCCTATACCCTTGAGATATTTTTTGACTTTTTCATTCAACGTTTCCAACATCAACACAGCTCTTTGATAACTTCAATATTTGGTTGTGCATCAGGAAAAACTACTTATTTGACCAGAAATTCTTCTGAACATCTCAGAAATCGCGTATGAAAACTTGGTCCGAGATGCAAGTTGAATTTCGGGCCTTTCCTTGGGCGAATCGCGCTGAGAATGACTTCATAAACTCGTTTTCCCATTCTCAAGTCATCCCTAGTGAGAAATCAGAGAATTTTAAACTTTTTTATGTTCCAAAATGTTTTGAAAAAAACGTTAGGGTATACCCTTACGAAATTTTTTGACTTTTTCGGTCAATGTTTCCAAAATCAATGAAACTCTTTGACAACTTCAATACTCGGTTGTACATCAGGAAAAACTACTTATTTGACCATAATTCCTCATAAACATGTCATAACTCACTATACCCTTGAGATATTTTTTGACTTTTTCACTCACCGTTTCCAATGTCAACACAGCTCTTTGATAACTTCAATATTTGGTTGTACATCAGGAAAAACTACTTATTTGACCATGAATCCTCATAAACATGTCATAAATCCCTATACCCTTGAGATATTTTTTGACTTTTTCACTCAACGTTTCCAAAATCAACACAGCTCTTTGATAACTTCAATATTTGGTTGTACATCAGGAAAAACTACTTATTTGACCATAAATCCTCATCTAGTTAGAAATCAGAGAATTTAAAACTTTTTTATATAACAAAATTTTTTGAAAAAAAACGTAAGGGTTTTTTGTTCCAATGTTCCAAAATTTTTGACATTTGTGGTCAATGTTGCCAAAATCAATGAAACTCTTTGACAACTTCAATACTCGGTTGTACATCAGGAAAAACTACTTATTTGACCGTAAATCCTCATAAACATGTCATAAATCCCCAAACCCTCGCGATATTTTTTGACTTTTTCACTCAACGTTTCCAAAATCAACACAGCTCTTTGATAACTTCAAAATTCGGTTGTACATCAGGAAAAACTACTTATTTGACCATAAATCCTCATAAACATGTCATAAATCCCTATACCCATGCGATTTTTTTTGACATTTTCATTCAACGTTTCCAAAATCAACACAGCTTTTTGACAACTTCAATATTTGGTTGTACATCAGGAAAAACTACTTATTTGACCAGAAATTCTTTTGAACGTTTCATAAATCGCTTATGAAAACTTGATCCGAATTGCAAGTTGTATTTCGGGCCTTTCCTTGGGCGAATCGCGCTGAGAATGACTTCATAAACTCGTTTTCCCATTCTCAAGTCATCCCTAGTTAGAAATCAGAGAATTTCAAACTTTTTGATTTCCCCAAAATATTTTGGAAAAAACGAAAAGGTATACCCTACGAAATTTATTGACTTTTTCGGTCAATGTTTCCAAAATCAATGAAACTCTTTGACAACTTCAATACTCGGTTGTACATCAAGAAAAACTACTTATTTGAACATGAATCCCCATAAACATGTCATAAATCCCTATACCCTTGCGATTTTTTTGACTTTTTCACTCAACGTTTCCAAAATCAACACAGCTCTTTGATAACTTCAATATTTGGTTGTACATCAGGAAAAACTACTTATTTGACCATAAATCCTCATCTAGTTAGAAATCAGAGAATTTAAAACTTTTTTATATAACAAAATTTTTTGAAAAAAAACGTAAGGGTTTTTTGTTCCAATGTTCCAAAATTTTTGACATTTTCGGTCAATGTTGCCAAAATCAATGAAACTCTTTGACAACTTCAATACTCGGTTGTACATCAGGAAAAACTACTTATTTGACCATAAATCCTCACAAACATGTCATAAATCCCTACACCCATGCGATATTTTTTGAATTTTTCACTCAACGTTTCCAAAATCAACACAGCTCTTTGATAACTTCAAAATTCGGTTGTACATCAGGAAAAACTACTTATTTGACCATAAATCCTCATAAACATGTCATAAATCCCTATACCTATGCGATTTTTTTTGACATTTTCATTCAACGTTTCCAAAATCAACACAGCTTTTTGACAACTTCAATATTTGGTTGTACATCAGGAAAAACTACTTATTTGACCAGAAATTCTTTTGAACATTTCATAAATCGCTTATGAAAACTTGGTCCGAATTGCAAGTTGTATTTCGGGCCTTTCCTTGGGCGAATCGCGCTGAGAATGACTTCATAAACTCGTTTTCCCAGTCTCAAGTCATCCCTAGTTAGAAATCAGAGAATTTCAAACTTTTTGATTTCCCCAAAATATTTTGGAAAAAACGAAAGGGTATACCCTACGAAATTTATTGACTTTTTCGGTCAATGTTTCCAAAATCAATGAAACTCTTTGACAACTTCAATACTCGGTTGTACATGAAGAAAAACTACTTATTTGAAAATGAATCCCCATAAACATGTCATAAATCCCTATACCCTTGCGATTTTTTTGACTTTTCACTCAACGTTTCCAAAATCAACACAGCTCTTTGACAACTTCAATGTTTGGTTGTACATCAGGAAAAACTACTTATTTGACCATAAATCCTCATAAACATGTCATAAATCGCTTATGAAAACTTGGTCCGAGATGCAAGTTGAATTTCGGGGCTTTCCTTGGTCGAATCGCGCTGAGAATGACTTCATCAACTCGTTTTCCCATTCTCAAGTCATCGCTAGTGAGAAATCAGAGAATTTCAAACTTTTTTATACCCTATACCCTTGCGACATTTTTTTACTTTTTCACTCAACGTTTCCATAATCAACACAGCTCTTTGACAACTTCAATATTTGGTTTGGCGAAAAACAACTTATTCGACCAGAAATCCTCATAAACATGTCATAAATCCCTATACCCTTGCGATATTTTTTTACTTTTTCACTCAACGTTTCCGAAATCAACACAGCTCTATGACAACTTCAATATTTGGTTGTACATCAGAAAAACTACTTATTTGACCAGAAATTCTTCTGAACATCTCATAAATCGCTTATGAGAACTTGGTCCGAGATGCAAGTTGAATTTCGGGCCTTTCCTTGGACGAATCGCGCTGAGAATGACTTCATAAACTCGTTTTAACATTCTCAAGTCATCCCTAGTGAGAAATCAGAAAATTTCAAACTTTTTTAATTCACAAAATTTTTTGAAAAAAAACGTGAGGGTATACCCATACGAAATTTTTCGACTTTTTCGGTCAATGTATCCAAAATCAATGAAACTCTTTGACAACCTCAATACTCGGTTGTACATCAGGAAAAACTACTTATATGACCATAAATCCTCATAAACATGTAATAAACCCTATACCCTAAAGATATTTTTTGACTTTTTCATTCAACGTTTCCAGCATCAACACAGCTCTTTGACAACTTCAATATTTGGTTGTACATCGGGAAAAACTACTTATTTGACCAGAAATTCTTCTGAACATTTCATAAATCCCTATACCCTTGCGATATTTTTTTAATTTTTCACTCAACGTTTCCATAATCAACACAGCTCTTTGACAACTTCAATATTTGGTTGTACATCAGGAAAAACAACTTATTCGACCAAAAATTCTTCTGAACATCTTATAAATCGCTTAGGAAAACTTGGTCCAAGATGCAAGTTGAATTTCGGGCCTTTCCTTGGGCGAATCGCGCTTAGAATGACTTCATAAACTCGTTTTCCCATTCTCAAGTCATCCCTAGTGAGAAATCAGAGAATTTCAAACTTTTCTATATACCAAAATTTTTTGAAAAAAACGAAAGGGTATACCCTTACGAAATTTTTTGACATTTCCGTTCAATGTTGCCAAAATCAATGAAACTCTTTGACAACTTCAATACTCGGTTGTACATCAGGAAAAACTACTTATTTGACCGTAAATCCTCATAAACATGTCATAAATCCCCAAACCCTTGCGATATTTTTTGACTTTTTCACTCAACGTTTCCAAAATCAACACAGCTCTTTGATAACTTCAAAATATGGTTGTACATCAGGAAAAACTACTTATTTGACCATATATCCTCATAAACATGTCATAAATCCCTATACCTATGCGATTTTTTTTGACTTTTTCACTCAACGTTTCCAAAATCAACACAGCTCTTTGACAACTTCAATATTTGGTTGTACATCAGGAAAAACTACTTATTTGACCAGAAATTCTTTTGAACATTTCATAAATCGCTTATGAAAACTTGGTCCGAATTGCAAGTTGTATTTCGGGCCTTTCCTTGGGCGAATCGCGCTGAGAATGACTTCATAAACTCGTTTTCCCATTCTCAAGTCATCCCTAGTTAGAAATCAGAGAATTTAAAACTTTTTGATTTCCCAAAATATTTAGGAAAAAACGAAAGGGTATACCCTTACGAAATTTATTGACTTTTTCGGTCAATGTTTCCAAAATCAATGAAACTCTTTGACAACTTCAATACTCGGTTGTACATCAGGAAAAACTACTTATTTGACCATAAATCCTCATAAACATGTCATAAAACCCTATACCCTTGCGAAATTTTTTTACTTTACACTCAACGTTTCCAAAATCAACACAGCTCTTTGACAACTTCAAAATTTGGTTGTACATCAGGAAAAACTACTTATTCGACCAGAAATTATTCTGAACATCTCATAAATCGCTTATGAAAACTTGGTCCGAGATGCAAGTTGAATTTCGGGCCTTTCCTTGGGCGAATCGCGCAGAGAATGACTTCATAAACTCGTTTCCCATTCTCAAGTCATCCGTAGTGAGAAATCAGAGAATTTTAAACTATTTATTGTTCCAAATTTTTTTGAAAAAAACGTAAGGGTATACCCTTACGAAATTTTTTGACTTTTTCGGTCAATGTTTCCAAAATCAATGAAACTCTTTGACAACCTCAATACTCGGTTGTACATCAGGAAAAACTATTTATTTGACCGTAAATCTTCATAAACATGTCATAAATCCCCATTCCCTCGCGATATTATTTGACTTTTTCACTCAACGTTTTCAAAATCAACAAAGCTCATTGATAACTTCAATGTTTGGTTGTATATTAGGAAAAACTACTTATTTGACCATAAATCCTCATAAACATGTAATAAACCCTATACCCTTGAGATATTTTTTGACTTTTTCATTCAACGTTTCCAACATCAACACAGCTCTTTGATAACTTCAATATTTGGTTGTACATCAGGTAAAAATACTTATTTGACCATAAATCCTCATAAACATGTCATAAATCCCTATACCCATGCGTTTTTTTTTACTTTTTCACGCAACGTTTCCAAAATCAACACAGCTCTTTGACAACTTCAATATTTGGTTGTACATCAGGAAAAACTACTTATATGACCAGAAATTCTTTTGAAGATTTCATAAATCCCTATACCCTTGCGATATTTTTTTACTTTTTCACTCAACGTTTCCATAATCAACACAGCCCTTTGACAACTTCAATATTTGGTTGTACATCAGGAAAAACAACTTATTCGACCAGAAATTCTTCTGAACATCTCATAAATCGCTTAGGAAAACTTCGTCCGAGATGCAAGTTGAATTTCGGGCCTTTCCTTGGGCGAATCGCGCTTAGAATGAATTCATAAACTCGTTTTCCCATTTTCAAGTCATCCCTAGTGAGAAATCAGAGAATTTCAAACTTTTTTATATCCCAAAATTTTTTGAAAAAAAACGTAAAGGTATACCCTTACGAAATTTTTTGACATTTCCGGTCAATGTTGCCAAAATCAATGAAACTCTTAGACAACTTCAATACTCGGTTGTACATCAGGAAAAACTACTTGTTTGACCGTAAATCCTCATAAACATGTCATAAATCCCCAAACCCTTGCGATATTTTTTGACTTTTTCACTCAACGTTTCCAACATCAACACAGCTCTTTGATAACTTCAATATTTGGTTGTACATCAGGAAAAACTACTTATTTGACCATAAATCCTCATAAACATGTCATAAATCAATATGCCATTGCGATATTTTTTGACTTTTTCCCTCAACGTTTCCAAAATCAACACAGCTCTTTGACAACTTCAATATTTGGTTGTACATCAGGAAAAACTACTTATTTGACCAGAAATTCTTCTGAACATCTCAGATATCGCGTATGAAAACTTGGTCCGAGATGCAAGTTGAATTTCGGGCCTTTCCTTGGGCGAATCGCGCTGAGAATGACTTCATAAACTCGTTTTCCCATTCTCAAGTCATCCCTAGTGAGAAATCAGAAAATTTCAAACTTTTTTACATCCCAAAATTTTTTGAGAAAACGTAAAGACGTAAGGCCTCCCTTACCCTTACGAAATTTTTTGAATTTTTCGGTTAATGTTTCCAAAATCAATGAAACTCTTTGACAACTTCAATACTCGATTGTACATCAGGAAAAACTACTTATTTGACCATAAATTCTCATAAACATGTCATAACCCAGTCGGAAATAATGGTTGTGATTATGGTAGAATATAGTGGTGTTTAAGAGATTAAAGTCGATTTTGGATGATGAAACAATATGGTAGACATATCGA
>JACJUY010001750.1:84443-96811 GCA_014220935.1 Platorchestia sp. MABIK
ACGAATGTCATGACTTTGAAGAACATCGTTGTTTCATTTTCTTGTTCAAGTCTTAAGATGTTCTTGATAGTTTTGTGTGGTAATTTTACTTTCTTACGCTCATGAGTACATTATGACAATACTGTTTTAGGTATAGTTAACTTTTTGTTCGGTTCCAGCTTTGTTGAAATGTTACGGCTAGCATTGTACAACAATCCTTTTCATTTCTTTGACTCCGGTGAACTCATTTGTGTTAGTACTGTTAGCGAAAGTGGGAAATATCATGATTTTTTTGTTATAGTGAACATTATAGTCTCTCCGAGCTCACCACTTGGCATACTAGTTGATGCGTTAGTGTGAAAAATTGTCCCAAATCCCGACTGTCGACCTCATAGTTCTAGACTTAAAATAAATCAAATCTGCCCTTTTTACTTCTAACATCAATCCCTCGAGCTCATATCACTAGTTCCTATGCTCGGATGTTCATATATCAATCTCAATTCGCACTAACGAGAGGGTTTCCAGCAATGCGTCACATGGATTATGTTTTCTTAATCACTTGTATTTAAATGCATTACCAAAATCTGAGTAACGCAACGAAGAGGAACATTTTTTTTCGTGCTTTTTTTCGAATCATGTTTCGACAACTAACATGGGTACTACGACAACCATGTAGAAATAGCAGTTGAAGATCCGAATCATTATTTTCAACAATTAACTTGGGTATTACGATAACCTTGTTTGAATAGATATTAGGGATCTCTAAGATAAGGTATTTGAATGCGATTTTCACTTTTATTTCTATATAAGTGCGCGCTAACTAATGCATTTTTCAACCAAGCGTTTCGAGGGTTGTGTTCTCATAGTTACTTATATTTAAATGCACTGTCAAAATCAAATTACGCAACGAATGGAACTCATTTTGTTGTGCTTTTCTGTCAATCATTTTTTGTTTCAACATTTTACACGAGTATTACGATACTAATGAGTTAATATCAATGAAAGATGTTAATGTTAAGGTATTTCTAATACCAATGTTTCAACACTTCGTGTGTGAACTGTATTGGAAATAAACTCTTTTTTTATGTTTAAAAAAAATTATTTCATTAAAAACATATTCAAAACACAGCAAATAAACGTCGCCATGGAATTTTTCATATAAGTTTACTCTATTGAAGTGATTTCAATGAGGTCGTACTCTGAAAATAATATTCAATTTTAAATATAGGGCTATTTCATGCTTGTGAATTATTCTCATATATTTTTCCGTCTTTCTGAATTCGCGTACAATGGGTTCGAGTCACGAACTGGAATTTGCGGATACCTAAAAATTCCTACACCATTAAGCCACGAGTTTCTGTGCGTGTTGGTCATTTGCGGCGGAATTTCTGGAGGATATTTTGAGGAGATTTTCTCTGACGCGAAACAGCTTCGCTAAGACGCGATGGAGCGCCCATCTCAAGGAGGCTCTGGCAGGCCTCGGCAAAATTGAATTAGACCTGCGTTGTCCTTTACCCATAAGAACTTATCTAGGGACACACATAGTAGAGCTTGTGTAGCTTGGAGAACGTGGCAAAATTAGCACTTATCTTTTGCATTCAATCAAACTTTCAGGCACTCTATACAGCTGTTAATACTAAACACTATTCTTGTATTTTAATTTTGCTAATCAGTCAACTGGAGATAAGGAAATGGTCGAAGGTCGAGCGCGTAATTCTTCCTCCAGCACAATCAGAACTGCCAGCTTCGCGTAGTTCCCTGGAAATCTCCGGTTCAACAGCATCGTCACACTTTTTTCCAAACATTGTTTTTGTTTAAGCATTTTCAAATAAAATCACTTCCGGGTATCAACACGTTACTACAGTTATGGAAATCATACAAAAGATCATAATTGTGTATATTTTGAAATAATTAAAATAGAATACATATGTAATATACTGTACAAAAAACAGTTACTAGCAATGACAGTTATATTTTAGATTATCAAAGTGAGGCAGAGGACACAGAACTATGCTCTCAAAAACCTTCTACTCGTGGACGGCAGTGGCTAGGTCCCACAGGGAGCGTCTTGTCGTAACTCATTGGACTTGTGGGAGGCAGTGGACGGGTCCTACAGGGAGCGTCTTGTCGTTCCTGATTGGCCCGGTTGATGGCATTGAATAAGTCCATGAGGAGTTCCAGTCCACAGGTGATAGAAGATTCCAGATGTGTCCTTCAGAATGTAGAACTGAGAACAGGGGAATAAAAAATGTTAATTAGCAAACTTTAAAATATTGGATATGTAAAAACTCGCCATTACTAACACTCGTCGAAAATTGTAAAATTCACTATCTACTTTACACTTTAAGTCTTGAAATTTTCTTTCAGGATACGTTAAAAAAATTTATACATGAACGGAAGTATTTTTAGCAAAGAATTATTCGGAAATAAAAAATATATATATATTGTTGCCGGTGATGTAATAAAGGCACTAAATTACTTGATTCGAAGTACATTGAAATATGAAAATTAAAATCATTATATCAGGCCCATCTGAACCCCAAAAACGTCCACAATCATGACCTCTTCAAGCAACATTTTTGCAGATCAAGTGAGATTTTGGAATCAGTGATTTTAACTGCATAATTTGACGAATTAGGATGTGGATTAAAAATTTGTTCACCGAATGTTTACCATGAATAAGTGCGATTTTATCGAAATGACACGACTGAAATATTGCAAGGGGCCAGCAGGCAAACGTGCGTTGAAACTTATGTTCGATGAAAACCAGATGTGTTTCACATGAAATTGAGAAAACATTGTTACGTCCTCTAATAAATTTAAACTTCATTCGTATGCGCTGAACATTATTTTAAAAAGGTTATAATTATTTATCAACATTTAAAGTGTACTTTAAAGACGAAATCAAAACAAAAGAGCTGAAAACACTACTGCAGTACAAAATTTAAATGAGAAGTAATTACAGATTTAAAAAGAATCACAACATAATAAAATTTCTCACGACAATACAGACTGGATGAGTTAGCAAAATTAGAAGTAGCTGCAAATGCTTACATAGAAAAAATATTAAAACGTTGACACAATATAAAAACTTACCTGATTCTTTTATATCGATTGAGTTTTGGATCTAGTTTTCACGCTCGTCTTCCTCTTACAAATTTTGAAGGGTTTATTTTTTCATGAAGACGCCCTGTACGCGGCATAAAGGGCGAATAGAATTGAGCTTGAACCAAGTCTGGGCACACGCCACACACAGAGCGTGGGTGCAGCCGCTGAGCACCGCGTAGTCCTCCTCTGAGTTGAGGGGTGCCGTCATGCACACAGGGCATTCAGCCTCCAGTCTGACCCGGTCCAGCATCTCTTCAAGAAGCATTTCGCCCATCAGTTCTTCCACCAGAGTTCCTTCAAATAATGCCATTATTTTGCGGGCAATCTTCCTAGCGGCGAAGGACCCGCTCCTATCGCGATGGGCCGCCATGTGCTGTGGGGACCGAAGTCCACAGTTCAGGTGCCGTGTGAGGTCCCCAACCGCCAGCAGCAGCTGTTGGTCAGCGTCGGGATAGAATTCCTCGCGATCGAGGGCGCTCACCGCTGCAACCGTCGCTGATATAATCCATTTCAACGAGGCAGCGTCTACTGTTGAACTGATGGCTCTTGTATTGTTGGGGTTGTTGGTTGAGATGATGAATCTCCAGGCGTGTAGGAGATCATGGATAACTTGAGTTGATGGGTCTGCTATCACATTCTCGATGGCGCGCCTGACCAGCATGATGCACACGCTCCTTTCCAGAGACAGGTTTTGCGCTGCCGCTGGAGTGATGTGGCTCAACCACTGCTCGAGGAGATCAGTGGTCTCCATATCCTCGCAGGATCGCACCAAAGTACGCAGAAACGTGCGTGCCTGTTGCATTTTGTGAGCTTTTATTTGCTTTAAACTTGGAGTGGGAGCTGAGGCACAGGACCTTTGAGTCTCGATGTTCTTCAACGGACGCAGGAGCTTTCACTTCGGAGAATCGACCGCTTTGATTTTTAAAGACACAATGAACTGCCGGTTTATCCCTCCCTCCTTACGTACCTTCCAATTCAGCTGCGGCCGGCAGCATCATCTCGCATAGTCAGGCCCGACGTTGTTTCCTGGCCTTACGCTCGCTCCTTCGCCGACGTTACGGGCTCTAAACATTCCTGATCAGCAAAAAGTGGACTCAACATCCATGTCTGATGGGATGTTTGCCCCAGGGATCTCAGGTGTCTCTTCACTATAGCTAACTCATTTTTCATGTTTTGGTTAACAAATGTTTTTTCTCCTTTCCTCCAGAAGACAATACCTTCATGATTTGCCAATTTTGGAATACCTCTGAATAATAAAACAAAGCACAGGTAAGTTAGTACACGCTTGAGCAAATATCCAAATACCCTGCTCTGGTTTGTAATGTAATACACGTTAATGTGCACTCCATTCGCTTCCTCTGTTTGGGTACATCCCAAATCTTTGGAAAAGTATTTCCATTCTGAAAAAAAATATTCTCTCATCTATCAGTTAAGTAAAAATTGCGCAGACCTAGCTATATCGAAGCTTTTTCCTATATTTCTCCGTTTTGCTTCCACTGCACAGTTTCCAACTTCATTTGTATTGACATTTCAAAAATAAAACATGAAGTTCGATTCAGGATTTCTTTTCGAAAAGGAGCTGTAACCTAAAATATTTTACTTGATTAAGCTCGTTTCGATAATGGAACGAGACACAATGAAAAAATCCTCCAAAAAGGCAGTTTTAATCCACCTACGATTGGTTCTGGTGATAGAATGAAAAGCACAAAATTGCTGATCGTTGGTTGAGTTTCGAAACTTTGAAGTTCCGTCTGCAGTGTTAGAGAGTTACTTCACTTATCCTTCATTTTCTTCATATACCTATTTATTTCACACATACTTCGTTTTCTTCATATCTACATAGTTTTCTTTCTCTGCTCATAATTTAAACTGTAATTTCGGCACGTTCGGTAAACAACGATTGAAGCATTCGCAGAGATTAAGATGGAATTTTAATACATAATTTTCGGAAATTTTTCTCTGATTGCAAATGCAATACAATGACTCTGATGAGAATAGAGATAACCAATACAGCGTCCAAAAATAACTAATTATTGTTGGGAAAGAGAAGGAAGACGTATTTTCTTCTCTAATTTCAGAATGCCTATCTGTTGTTGTCAGAATAGCTCGCTGTTATTTGAGGGCGGTTTTGTAAAAATTGAGTTTTTTATGAGCGAACGATAAACACATACAGAGCGTCACCCATTCTGTGTTACATAAGAATGTCTCCGCAAGAATTTTAACGCGCAAATGAGTTAACCTCACAATTCTTCTGGTGAAGTTTCGGATGACAAAAACAAATAGAAGCAAATTCGATTCAAACGATCATATGAAAAGAAAGTGTATCAGAGTTATTGAAAACTTTTAACGATAAAAAATTGATGATTTTGTCCGTGAAAATATCGTGCACTTATAAATACATTAATCATAACTATACATGATCGAAATGTAAATTTTGCCAGAATGAAAGTATTCCTCGTTGGGGAAAAACGGCAATATTTCTTATTTCACGAAGAAAGCAAGGCAATATTTTGTATTACACATTGAAAAATGAGACAACATTTCATACTTAACAAAGAAAACAAGGCAATGTTTTATATTTTACATGGAAAACAAGGCCAGCACTCGACACCACATGCCGCAGCCCAGGAGAGCGCTCAGACACAACTCGTGTCTTGTGACAGCTCGTCATGACTGGGGAGCAGGATTCCAATTTGTGATGGATGTTATCTGCAGAAAAGTGAGCGTCGACGACCTATATTATTACATGGTAAATTATTTTATATTATGCTGTTGGAAATGGGAAAACGGAACATTAACCTGGATAAGAACATGCTATTTTAGTGAAAATGATTTGTTGACAAATTTTGACAACTAACACGGGTACCCGCACATATGTACGGCTGTGCTGAGGCTCCAGTGAACAAAAGAGTGGTCACTTGCGAATTCATTTGCTACATTAGGTATGGGCTTCAGATTTGGTGGGACTTGGAAATTTCGTTTGTAAGACTAGAATTATGGTTGAGATGTCCGATGGTCAGATCTCAATGGTGATAGAACGTGATGGAACATGCTGAATCGAAAAAAGGTAGAATATGATGAAATTCAGCGAAGAAACATGATATTGTAGCACGATGGAAGTGATTGTTGGAACATTGATGCGACATGATGATGGAATAAAATAATGGAACATAGAAGCACAACCTGATGTTGAAATGAAATGTCGAATTATGAAGACGCAACATAGCGATGAAATAAAATGTTAAAAATTGATGATACGGCATGATTAGGTACTATATGTTGTTGGAACATGGTGATAAAACATGTTTATGAAGCAAATACTGGAACATGAAGACATAACATTATGATGGTACAAAATGTTGAAATATGAAAGTGCAACATGATGGAACCAAATGTTGAAACAAGATGATGCAATGTGATGATGAAATAAAGTATTGAAATAAGATGACAAAACATGAGGTTCGATTAAAATGTTTTATCTTAATAATGCTACATGATGGTGGAGGGAAATGTGGGAACATGAGAGTGCAATATGATAATGGAACAAAATGTCAGATGAAGATGCCGCAGCATGATGATGAAATAAAATGTTGAAACTTAAAAATTTAACGTTATGATTGAATAAAGTGATGAAACATGATGACACAACATGATCATGGAATAAAATGTTGAAACACGATGACTCAACATCCGGATTGAATTTGGTTCCGCACATGAAAATACCCAGTTAGGCCCAAGGTGGAATAGAACTAAAACCTTGCTAAACTTCAGCCTGGGGCAAATTTTTTGTTTAATAAACTGCACACCATAACACCCCCTCCTTCCTCTCTCTCACCCCCCCACCCCTTCCACCACATTGACCGACTGGTCTACGGACGTCAGGGGCATCCCTTTCAGAATTTCTTTGGTCATTTGGAGCTTAATCTTAAAGTCTGGGCAAGGTTAAAATCTTTACGAGATTGTATTTGTTCCTAAAACTGTCCTTTTTTTACCTGACAACTACCTCTTTACGTTTGTTTGACAGCAAATATTCCACTTCACCCCGAATTAAAGTTTTGTCGTGAGCAAATGAAATTTGATTCCTTCGCTATAGATCGTTTTCTCACCAAGCCCGCAATCGTTTTGATCATATAATTGAGACATCATGCTCAGAATACTCTCTAATCTGGTAGCAGTTAGATTCATCTCCGCTCAACGCAAGACAATACCAAAATTTAGCAGAGGACGAGAGCTGAGGTAAGCCAAATACGAAGTCGACCGACACGTTCCAAAAATGCTGGAAAGAAATGTTTGGGTGCTGGAAGAAATAAAGCGCTCGTCCTTTGCTAGTGTATTCCTTCCTAATGTCGAAGGTTACACTGGTGTTTCAATGCGTGATGAACGCGCGGCGAACAAAGGAAGGGAGGCTGGTAAGTTACGTTCGGGTAGGCTCGATTAATCATTACATTGATACGAACGAACGAACAAGCACTTTGACAGTAATAGATGAAATTGAATGAAGCTAGAGTGTACCTATTTCTATTCACATGTATGATTGCTTCCAATTTCATTTCACAGTTGTGCTGTCGTTCCACATCTGAGATTGCGTCCACAGCCCGAGCGGTGCTGCATGTGATGTATTTGCTTCTGGAGTTTACTTTACTGGAGGAGTTCACGATCATCTTCACTTAGGTGACTAGTATTATAAGACTTTTGGTATTTTCATATACTTACCATTAAAAATTTCCAATACTGATATGATGGAAGAAATTCAATGAAACTTTTAGATTTAGAAGCTTGAAATAGGGGCGTGTGAACACGTCACACTTTGCGCAAACATTTCGTGTTCGATGCTCACCGAATTTGAAGTGGCCTTGAAATTTGAACCGAAGTGCAATTTTTTTCGAACTTCTTAATTGATTGATTCTTTCTAACATCATGTTTTAGAAATGGCTTACAGCTTTGTAACTCCAGTATCCTATGGTTGAGTGGTAAGGAAGCGCAGGAAAGAGAGCAGTTTCCTGTCTAACCTCCGCTCCCCGTCTTCTCTATCACATCCGGAGAGCGTGAACTGTGGCGCAAATGCCGCAGGTGCCGAGCATGGATGGTCCTGAAGCCAGACTGCATGTTGATCTCAATGCTTGGACTGATCCGTGGAGATAGAATATAACAGTGGAACATGTTTACAATGCATCATTACTGAATTTGATAGTTTGAGCAAGCCGTGGTTTTTAACTGATACAGAATAATCAACCATTGTTGTGTTATCAACTGTGCCATAGACCCTCGTACGAGCGATCTGCTCATACGCAGGTCAGGAAGCTATTTGTTCAATATTAACCATTTATCGTGCTATGAAAAATTCATAGAGGTTATTTGATCAGCAGTTTTAGTGCATAAAATTCAGAATTATTTCAGGTTTGTGTTCCATTTCAATTCTATGTTTTTTTTCCTAACAGACTTTTTTCCACTGAGCCCAAAACCTTGACGCGTTACCAGCTCTATTTCATCAATAATTTGCTGCTGCTTGCATGTATGTTAGTTTGTTTATTTGTATATTTGTGTTTCTGCTCCGTGATTGTTCACTTCGAGCTCTCAACTTCCCGTGATGTATGAATCTGACAAGGTTTCTTGTATTTAATTTATCTTTTTTTGGAAGCTTGCCGCTCGTAATCGATGAACCCTTCAATTGTGAGCCGAGTGGGTCGCTTCACTGATGATGATGATGGAACATATTGAAGAAACAATATGTAACACGATTGTAAAATATATCGAAACAATAGAGATGGAACATGAGGATGTCACAATGATGGAACATGATTGTAGAATATGGTGATTTTCCTTAACGATGCGACAAGTTGCAAAATACCGGAATAATATGATAGTGTAAAATGATATTGGAACGTAATCAAAGACCATAATGATGGCGTATGATGGAGGAGTAGGAATGGAATATAGCATACAGTTTTATATGCAATAATAATGTAATAAGACCGAATAAAAAGCTGAATGAACACGATGATGGAAAATAACGATGACATTTGGAGGTTAAATATTTTTCACAAGATGAAACACATATTTACTTTCTTGCGCCACCAAGAACATCAACCTTTGAAATATAGGTTTGAATATCCTTAGAGTTTCAGAGAATTTATCCCCGCGTAAGGGAAGGAGAAAAAACACATTTCCGATGGCACAGTTTACAAACCTGGAATTATACACGGTAATTATATCAAACCCTTATTGCTTTTCCTTAGATGCTTCCTCAGTTCAGTATTTTCTGCCGTCTGTTTTTTAACATTGGACGCGATGTACGCATCGATGAAATTTTCAATATAGGAGTTTTTCAAATTCATTTTTCCGAACACTGCGTACCTCCCATCACGATACAAGCGAGGTTTATCTATGAAATCACGATAGAACACCCTTCACCTGTGAGTAAATATTGTATTCTATTAATTATTCGCAATTTGTTTGCGTGTGCAGATCAACATACGTTTTGGATCTTCCCCTATTCTTTTAACAATATATATCACTCTTTACAGATTTATCATCATTACGCAGACACTTTCGATCAATTAAGCGTCGTCGGGAAGATACTTGTTTTAGCAATTTCTCCCGAACTCCCAGACCCATTCCAAGTGTTGACTTTCTACAACCAAGTTGGATTGTTAAAAATTGTAATTTATTGATGGAAAAATCTATTGAACATAAATTGAAATACATATATCATGGTAAAAATTTGGTTTCATCCAGCAATTCATGGTCAATATGTACGCAACTATTTGCTGAATTGTGAGACTCATTCACGACTCCTCATGAGTACGATTTGTTTTACACAAGCTCTATTTTCTGCGCCACATTTCTGCACAAAGTTCAGAACAAAAATTGAATGTGGATTTCTTTCTTCTACTAACGACGTGTGGTCGTCGTTTGCTTGAAATTATTGGTTACAAATTTTTTCACACTGATAAAATTTTAAATAACTTCTGTGCGGCAAAGTTGCCGATGTTTGTTACGATCAAAATGAACATTCCTGTTTACCACATACGATTTTTCGCGTAAAAACATTCTGCATCGAACACACTTTCAAATAAGGAAATGTTAGATAACGCTTTCAATTTACAGTAAACAAGAAAACGACCAATATCGCACAAACAATTTTCTTTCATAATTTTCTCCTCATAAGCTTAGAAACCATATGAAAAGTACGTCTGAAAGCAGTAAAATGAACTAGAATGAAAAACTGAATTTGTCTGTGCTACATGAATGAAAGAAATAAACTCTCCTTTGGCTATCGACAACTTCAAAGAACGGAGGTAACTATGCAAAACTCTTTTTTATTAGGATTGTTGAAAGCAATCCGAGACGTTGCAATTACGGTCGTTCATTGGGGTGTTACACAAATCTGCATGATGTAGTAGAGCTGAGAGTGAAGGAGTAATATTTCCGGCTCGATATCTTCTTCCTCATCCGTTATTTCGACTTGGAAATTATCAAGTCATTTAACGTTTCATTATACGCTCTTTAATAATTACTGAGACATGCTTTTGCCGTAATTTTTGTACTTGTACCATTTCTGTCAGATTGTGAATGCGGAGAGAAATGATTTATTCCCGTGTAACTATGACTTAAAGTATATCTTATTAAATTCATCGTTAATGTTTATGTTCTAACGTCTATATTAATAAATAATTGGATTGAAAATTTCTGCAAAACACAAAAAATCAGCGTTGGAATGGAATTTTTCTGCGTGAGTTCAATATATTGAACTAATTTTAATGACTTCATCAAGTTTAATTTTGCAGTTTTGTTCAAATTTTGAACGCATTTTTAATGAATTATTTTCTGTTGTCGATTGCCCTTGTATTTTTATTTTTTCAAAGCTATTTTTTATATATTAGTAATTCTCAAATGATTGAAGAAAAGTTTCCCTGTCTTTCTGAATTCCCGCACAATTTTTTAGTGCAATGAACTGAAATTTTCAGGTACTCGAAAATTTCTAGGTCATTAAGCCACGAATTTTGTCATGTACTGATCATTAAATCTGTGCTATCTGTCAATTAGGTAAATTTTTTCATGTCGTGGCAGTTGCAGACAAAGACAGTTTGAATGGTGAACAATTTTATTAAAGAAAGGATGTTATTCAATATGAAAAACATTTTGTGTACAAAAATGCTGGGGAATGAAAATACAAAATTCATTGAAGTGAGATGAAGCAGAAAAACAAGAAATAATTTTGGGGATCATGAGTTGGAGTTCATGAATAATTAAAATCTCCATCGGATGGGAAATCAACGCGGCGGCAAAACTAGGCGGAGTCCGTGTGCACCGCAGCAGCCGCCCTCGCGAACCTGCCGCAGACTGACGAGTTCATCGCAGGGCGGAAGGTGAAGGTGTTCTGGGGGGTGAAGTTAGCTTATGTTGGGTCTTTTTGACTGCAACGTAAGCCGCCGTTTGCACGGAGGGAATTTTCATGGTGATGCTGGCCGGAATTAATGTCGGGAATTTCTCGTAATATCGTCGGATTACAGGTAATTTACCTGTTATTATTGTGAGTTTTGGACGGAGTCCGACGATAATAACACGTTAATTACCAATAACTTATCACCGTCAAACCGATCGAAAATGTTAATTGCAATCTACCGGTTGATTTCAGCAATTTTTTCATTGTTGGGCGTATGATCGGTATTGTCTCGTGATTTCTACGATAAATTAGCCACTTTAAACTCTATACCGGACGTTTCATAAGCAGATGACGATTTTCCCCAAAAAATGCGAATTGCTCCCGATAACAGTAGGCCACATCTCGTGAAACGAATCTGTCCAATTACTGCAAATTTGAAGACTGGGTAAAAATTTCCAAAATTACTCGTAAAATTCAACAATTTTCTTGAATACTGTGTATTTATTTCGTATGATTTCTTCCAATTTGCTATAATTGTAAAGATTAGTATTACAGGGTGTGGCCTACTCCCAAGTACACATAAAATGGGGCCCATACGGATGCAACATGGACAGGTGGAATTTTAATGGTTGGCATCTAGTCAAAGATGGAAAAGATGAAGCCCTTACTTTGGACCTCAGTCAGAATTAATGAAAAAACATATACTGAAGCTACTACAAAAATATTTCAGCAATGTAAAATTTAGATTAATACTAATCAATAATCACAAAATTGAATCATTTTTTAGGTTCAAGGATAGACTTCCTAATGAGATGCAGGCATCTCTAATATACATATATAGTTGTGCACTTTGTGCATCTGAGTATGTGGGCATGACTACCCGTACTCTGGGATG